>JAHDVE020009405.1:0-27407 GCA_022606495.2 Halesus radiatus
TGTTAATATTCTATTTTTTTATATTCTATGAAGGGGACGGTATTAGAAATTAAGTGTTTTATTATTTAAAACAATTAATAATTAGAATTAATATAAATTAATACAATTAAAAGTTGACAGCGTAAGATAATTAAAAAGTTTTTATCTAATTCTCATCTATATTTGGTATTTATATACCAAGAAGTGTAAATTCGTCTCCATTTACAAGCGAATGCTTTTGATACAATATAATAGTACAAAAAAGGTCATGGGATTGTTTTTAGTAGGAAACACATTTTTCTTATAACTACATAATTATATTTTTTTAGTATTATCTTGGATTAAACCATAAAATATTTAATTATATAATTAATAATGACTCCACAAAGTTATCAATCATTTGAAGAAAACATAAAATATTTTTTAATATATGAGAAAATATCACAATTACTCGCTCATTAGAAGATTTCGCGTAAAAATAATTTTTGATATCGCCAATAAAACACAGTGTGAATAAAACTATATTATTTCTAACCTACCTCAATAAAACAGATGCTTGTGATTAGAAAGGTTCATATTATTATTTCGTTGATAAAGTTAATTGTTCATCTTTGAGCGGAATATTTTTATTCCTTTGTAACTTATACGATTGTTAAAAACAATTACCACATATTTTTTTAACAGAATAAATTATCCAAAATAATACCATCTTATCATTTTGAATAAGAGAAATTGTTCTCAAATTAATTGCATTTTGTCAGCGCGCTAAAGGTGATATTTAAAAAGCAACATGTCCTCCTGCCGAAAAGCCGGGCTCAGCGGTGAACAACGCCGGCGGCTGGACTGTAGGACTGAGAGAATTCGTAGGTTAGCGTTCTTTTTCCGTGTGACGAACTCCCCCCCCCCCTCTCTCCCCGCACGACTCAACCCATGTTTACAATCTTCGTCGTACCTACATACATATTTATTTCTAGATCAACTTGTATCTAGAAACTGAGAATACATCAAACGGAGCAACGAAAGGAGAATAAATTAATAAAACATATATGATCAACTTGTATCTAGAAACTGAATACACATTCATTTTAGATCAACTTGTATCTAGAAACTCCGAATACATCAATCGGAGCAACGAAAGGAGAGTAAATGAATAAAAAATAACCGTTAAACTGGAGCAAATTTCTTATATTTTGATGACGAACATACCGACTGGGGTCAGTTGCAAACTGACAACCTTGGTAATGATTAAGGCACTGTTGCCAACTCGTGCAGATGTGTCCCACCGGAGCCAAGATAAACGGTGTTAAAGGTAGATCAACAAAGGTCATTAAAATCTTACTAGATCAACATACTACGGGAAAAGGTGATTATATATATATAGATATATATATATATATATATATATAACTTACATCTAATATACAATATATATACAATAACTTACATCTAAGATTTATTTAGGAGATTTATGTCAGACCTAGTTGTATTATATAGAATCGTTAACAATCTAATTGACAGCCCTGTCATCCTCACCACTATTAAATCAAATTTACCGACGAGGAACACAAGATAAACTGTAACATTTTTCTGCAACACTTACACAACCAACTATCAGTCTCATTCTTTAACAATAGGATGCATGAACTGGGCAACAAGTTTGGAGGTATTGTTGATATATTTGCTGACTCCATTTATACAGTAAAGCGTCATCTATACCATCACTTTGATGAATCCTACAATATGTAGTATTATAGCGTGGGTAATGCAGCGTTAATGATTTGTGTTATAATATTGTTTTGGTTTTCTATTTTATGTCACTGTTAAACGTTTGAAAAAGATTGTTCATTACTTTATGGTGTAGAATCTTTATGTATTTGTTATTGTTGATAGCTCTATATTATGTTCTAAAATCCATGTAAAAGCCCAGATGGGCTTATAATCAAGTAAATAATTAAATTATCAATGGCTTACAGCTAAGATTTATATCTAGTGATCTAGAAACTAACAATTAATACTTATAATTAGTTGAGAGAGAATGAGAGATAACACAAAAATCCTTAGCAATTGGATGTATTCCTGGCACTCATATGGTAAGTGCATATACGAAATTTCATAAAAAAATAGTCGATGGTTTAGAAGATAGAGCGATTTTTGTAAAATTATTTTTTACTGTATTTTCGGCCGGTTTTTGCCCGTTGCACGCACCTGTGACGGTGTAGTGGCCGCCCACTCAAAGTGTGTTCTGTAAATGGTTAAATCAATAACTTATAATTTGCCCTTTCAATACTTTTAATCCAATTTTTACGTTGCGTTTGAATTTTTATTTAAACATTTTTTTTATGCTAACTGGAAGAATGTTGAAAATTCTTATCACAAAGTACCTCTAAAATTCCGTTGCCCAAAAGTAGTATGAGTTACAGGAATTTGGAGTAAATCTTTGTTAGTATTTCTAGTAATGCGAGTGTTTAGTCTTTTTTCATAGTATTTACGTTTGTTTGTATAAAGATAAGTGAGGATTGTTTTAGTTCTCCTTCACATGGGTCTCTTCAAGACCCGAGTTCGCTCCTGCTTATCCTAAAAGGCCTTCCACACGGTATCCCCAAAGATGGCATAGGTCTTGAGGGAAATTATTTCCCTCTGGGCCTCTTGTATGGAGTTACTGTAAAAAAAATCTAGAATTAGAGACTTACAAATAACATATTTACATTTAAAAATACATTAATAGATGTACTAATGTAATGATTGTTGCCCGTGTTACACAACAATGTGACGTGTTTATGTGTGATACAAAATTTTACTATTTACAAAAATTATAACAGCACCTCGTACAATACAATCTCGCAATAAATATTGTATAATTATTGTATTGTTTGTTTCACAGATATATGGAATGCCTGAACAAAGAAAAAACCAGCTGGGAGGACTGTTACAGAAAATACAAGACTTTGTATAAAGACAGCAAACAGTGAGTTATTTTTATAAATTTTATTATTATTTTAATATATGGGTACATTTATTTTTATTTATGTATTTGAAACACACATTATAAAAAACAATAAAAAGTAAGAAAGTTTTGACTGCCCAACTAGGGACAAATCCCCGTTTTAGAACAGTCAAATTAAGTTTAGTTCATATTAAGTACCATTATACAAGAATGGAAGTGAGGAAAGCTAGTATTGACATAGCATGGTAATATAATTTATCTAGAAAAAGTATAATAATTAAGTATAAAGAGATGTGAAGAATAGTACAGAAAAAAACAATTGTGTATACCAGATAATTTGAGTATAGATAATAGTTAAGTACTTATGAAGAGATGAGAAAAACAAATATTATAGAGTAAACAATTATGTATATGTGTTTGATAGGTACTACTAGTTGGTGCTATGAGGAAAAAAATGCATTTAAAATTGAGTACTAAATAAAAGATAATACTATTGAGTAATATTAATAAGATTGAGTTACGTATCACTCAGCTTTATGAGCTGACGATGAAACTCAGGGATATACATTGTAACAATATAGTTTACATTTTATATAACATATTTTAATACCGCTCTTCCATTAAAAGCATTTGCTCGTGGATGGAAGAGGAGTGTACATTAATGCGGTAATTTGCAATTAGTTAAATAATATTTATGGTACACGTATAAGCATTAATTAATTATATAATATCATATGTAAGTACACTGCGGTTTGATAATGAAAAAAATGTATGTAAGTGAATGTGGTGTTTTAGATATTTATATTAAGTGTAAGTATATTGTATTGTATTAAAAATAATGTAATTAAAAATAAATACATAACATGTGTATGTTAAAAAAAAAAAATCTTTTTGGGGAAAAAAATGGTAATTTATTTAACTAACTTATTATTATTTTATTATTAAAAAGTATACAATACATTACGCATTGTATTCCCAAGAGTTAAGAAACTCATTGTGGGATCGCATGCAGAACCTACAGTACAGTTTTTAGAAACAAACATACTTAATATTTAAAATACATAATTAACATTCACAGTACATTAACAACATTTACAATACATAATTAACATTCACAGTATATTAACAATATTTACAATACATAATTTGCATTTGTAATAAAGAAACACATCACAGCATTAATCCTTAGGGTATTATATCAAATAATAGAGTTTAAGCATCTTACTTTGAGATCTTTCACATTGCCTTTCATTTTTAATATCGTTAGGTAATTTATTGTATTGTGTAAGCTACATATTCTAAAGATTTTAGTCCATATTTTGTTAAGTGTATTTTTGGTATATGTAGTGTGTTGTGTTGGTGTACGTCGTGATTGTAATTGAGTGTGGTGTTAGTATGTGCCCAGTGTTAAACTGAAGTTGTAACAGATTTTTTGTTAAGAATGTCTTTAAAATATTTCTTGACAGAGATCGACATTTGTATTTTGTCAGTAATGCTTCTGATTTCTTCCGGCAAATTATTAAAACAAACACTTTCCTTGGTGAGTACAGTGGCGTTGTGCATACACTTTCCTTGGTGAGTACAGTGGTATTGTGCAAACACTTTCCTTGGTGAGTACAGTGGCGTTGACAAACACTTTCCTTGGTGAGTACAGTGGCATTGTGCAAACACTTACCTTGGTGAGTACAGTGGCGTTGTGCAAACACTTTCCTTGGTGAGTACAGTGAGTAGGGGCACCCTCGTGGCTGCTGGCGGATTTTTATAATTGCTCCTAGTTTATCTTGGAAATAGTGGGATGTTCTTAATTTTTCCGGTGTAAAAATAGCGTAAAACAACTGCGATAATTTTTAGATTACATTTATAAAAATTACATAATTTTAGTGTTGCCGTCTCGGGCTTAAATCAAGTTTATAATAAAAACCCAAATATTTTAAGTTGTAATCTGCTATGTTCTCAGTCTACTTCTACGCATCGGTCATCGGTCGAATGTGCTCGCCACATGTCCAATGTAAAAGACCAGTGAAGTGTCAAAGTGAGTGATTTACAACGAGAATTCCTCGAGTAACTACAAAGATATCGTTGTATAACTTTCAACGTGGTACCACAATCCGTAAAATTGATTTCGTTGCTGCCGAACAGGGAGCAATAGAAAAAAAAAATTAAATGAGAAGATCTTCTGCTGTCACGGCGGCCTGACCTCCAGTCCACAGAGCAGATCGGGCGCATCATGCGGCCCACGGACGTGCCTGACCAGGGGCTGCTCTGCAACCTGCTGTGGTCCGACCCCGACAAGGACACCGCCGGATGGGGCAAGAACGATCACGGAGTGAGCTCCACCTTCACCTTCGGCATTGAAATAGTGGCCAAATTCCTCAACAAGCACGACTTTGACCTGATCTGCCAGGTGCATCAAGTGGTAGAGGACGGGTATGAGTTCTTTGCCAAGAGGCAACTGGTCACCCATTTCTCGGCGCCCAACTACTGCGGGGAATTCGATAATGCAGATGCAATGATGTCAGTGGAAGACACCCTGATGTGCTCCTTCCAGATTCTGAAGCCGGCCGACAAGCGCCACCTGGCGTACGTGCAGACCAACACCAGCAAGACAAAGAAGATTTGAGGGCCCTATGGATCAGTCCCCTCGGCCACTGTCCTCCCCCGCCGCTCCCCCCTTTTAAGAGTATTCTGTATTATTTATCCTAAAAATATATGGATAATAATTCATTGTCTTAGCTTAAATACGTTCTTGAATATAATGGAAACAATGACTCTATCATTTGTATTAGCGTCTTGCAATATATCGTAAGGAATAAATACAGTTAGCTTCTTTTTTTTCAATTGTATGAAAACTTAGACCAAGCCATATTTAGTTTTGATAATTTAACTGCATCTCTTTATATGGTCTATAAACAATGTGTAATGATAGCCTGTCCAAAAAGAGATAATAAATGTAAAAAAAAAAAAATTCATAGAATAGATGTAATGTGAGAATAATATAAGAATAGGAAGTAAAATTTGTACAGCGCCCTTGAAATGATTTTTTACAACAACGGCGCTATAAAAATCATCGGATTATTATTATTATTACAATGGCGTTGTGCAAACACTTTCCTCGGTGAGTACAGTGGCATTGTGCAAAAGAAGTGTTTAGATTTTGGCATTAAGTCTAGTACGATTTTCCGTTATGAATGAATATTCATCTTTTTATTTAATAATTTAAATAATTGAATTTTTCACAAACAAGTCTTCAAACGTAGGAACATTGATTTCTTCGAATAGGCGATCAGTTGGGTAGTCTTGTGGTTTTTTCAGTATAAGTATATAGTATTTATGAGTTTCTGAACAATTTCTATGGCGATCAGTCTAGTTTTTATTTTATTTTATATCTATGCAGTGAGCATAAGCATGTCACACTCACGGGCCAAATAAATAAGGTCAAGTTTATAGTTTAAAAATAAAGCAAAACTTTGTTTACTTCATTTTTATTTCTTATATACTTTTGCCGACCGGGTTTCGCTACTCCCGTAGCTTCTTCAGGGCAGTATACTACTAAACTATGAACTAAGATACAAATGTGTTATAGATTGATAAAAACGGGTGAGTGAAGGGCCGAGGTTGGGAGGGGAGCAGGTACCCGACCGGGAAGTAATGTACTTTGTCGATTGGGAATATTTTAAGAATTGGACTTTTATTTAAATTTATTTGATTATTGGCAAAGAATACTTTTTGTGGCAATTTGCTTCACTTCTAATGGAAACATTCTGGTCATTCACCATCCTGAGCATTAACTTGCTTCTATTTCCAATCATAATTCAAAATTAACCCTGTTCAATACTAAAAATAATACAATAAGTGAAGCACAAAGAAAAACACCCGTGATCAGTGACACCAGTAAACATTCTATAAGATGGGAGCGTACATAGCAGTATCTAACAATTCCCACGTTTATCACCAGCACGGCGTAAACAGTTGTACTAACGACGATACACGTGGGAATATTTTGTAAAATTTTTGTTAAGACTTCTCACGTTTGTAAATATCTCTAAAAATTTTAAATTTTGTATTTTTTTTACTTTCACATAAATATGTATCACTAAAAATTACATAATAAAAGTAATTTAACTCAAAATACCCCAAAAGGTAGTTCTGACCTTATACATAGGAGGTGTCAAAATATGGTACTTTAGGCCCGTGAAGATTAATGTTATTTGATTTATTTCAGGCTTTCAAAAAGCCCCTTCAATCAAGAGGCGCCTCTACTTCCCGAACACACAGCTTTCCTCTCGCAGCGTCCCGACCTCTCGCAGCTGGCCGAAGACATCTCCTCACTGACGGGAGCCGTGAGCAATCTACTCGCGCTGCGACGGAGGCACGAGGCCGCATGGCTGCGAGCGGTGGATGCACAACTGGAGCGGGGGGCCCCGGTGCTGCAGGATATACTTGAGCGGAGCCGATTCGATGGCAGTATCGCCCCGCTGGATCAGTGAAACACTTATAATTCTCATTCAATCAAGAACTAGCAACTAGAATAGGACATACTGGAGCGATGCAAGTATTGATGATGGCAGTATTGCCCCGCTGGAATTGACAGTATCGTGTGTAATTCAGTCAAACGCTTCTCATTCAATTGGATAACCGGCATCTTTCACAAAGATTGGAAATCTCGAATAGGTCATAGTAGTTTCACCCTGTTGGATTTTTAAATTTTTTTTTGTTAATACCGCACAATATCCCCGACTGCTCTCCACTGCCACGAAGCCAGTGGGATTATGGCATCCCCAATCGGGGTATGTTGCGAGGCTGAAGGTAGTCGAGAGGAGATTGTGATGAGAAGATTAATGTGGGGAAGTATCTGGCTATTCAGATCTGTTCACGAAACACGACTTTCAAGCAGTGTTTCTAGTCGGAATCGTGGTCTTTCACGAGGGCGATACTGAGAGTATTTTTCACTCACTGGTACATGAAAATTTTCTTAAAGTATAATAAAACTAAGGCATTTCTCCATATTTAATGTGTTTATTGATCAAAAAGTAGTATGTACATGCTAGACAGAATGTGATGTGTGTTCTACAAAAATATCAACAGATAAATAACACACAAGATACCATTAGAGTTGACCCAAACAATGCACACTTATGTGAACTGGTGCATATGGATAAACTTCCCACAGCAATGTTTTTGTGAAGCATCACTGATTAACAGCCTTCGAAAAAGTTTTACTGTGTGTTCTTTTTATTACATATAGTGAAACTCGTTTTTAAGGGACCGGAAAGAAAAAACATTTTAAATAGGATTCAAATTTAGTAATTTTTTTTTTGTATTATAGACATTGATATTGTTTTTTTTTTTTTTATTTCATGGGTAAAATCAATTTAAAATATTTTATTTAAATAATTTCAAGAGAATGAAAAAAAAACTTTTTAAGAATGAAAACTTCTTAAGAGGGAACTTCTTAAACGAGTTTCACTATATATAAAAAATTAAACTTATTTAAATTTTCTTTAATAATAAGGATGAATAACAAGGAAACATGCCGTGTGCAAGCAATGCATCTGCAAAAGTTCTGTGTCCAGCTCGACTCTGGTTGTGTTTGTTACCTGTAACTGTTGACAATTTGTAATTCATTTTGTGATTTCATTAAATGATTTTTTTTTATGAAAAACACTATTTATTAAGACAACATTTATTTATTTAAAAAATTGAGATGAAGAATTCTGTCATTTTGGTGAATTTACTAATAAGATATGTCTTGTATGAAGTATTTATTGACTTTCAGTGTAACATTTTTAAGTAAGAAATAAATAAGCTATAATACATAATTGTTCATTTGCCAGTATTGTCTTTACTTAAAAAATAATAAAATTCTTCTCGTGGCAACACAGACTTTCTCGAATAGAGTAAGAAATATCAATTTATGTACACAATTGTTTTGGACTGTTTAAAAGCAAGGATTTTTTTAAACGCTTGGGTATTTCTTAAACAACCCTTAAAAGTTTAGTGCTGTTATTCAGTTTTTTTTAAAAATGGATTTCCACAAAAACAGGTTTCCGCAAAACAGGTTTCCAATAAAAACAGGTTTCCGACTGTATATTTTGCTAGATCAAGGCCTTCAAACCCTGCCTTTGTGTAATTCTATCATTTTAAGAATGAAAAAAAAAAAATCGTCATAAAATTAATGATTTTTCATTTTTGTCACTACACATAAATTACATTATTTATTTAATTTTTTTTTTATAAAATACCCCTCACGTGTCATTTTCGCAAGGTTCACCCGTCGGTAAGTAACATTTACAACACCAAGACCAAATAACCCATAAAATACTTTGCTCTGAAAAAAAAATATTTTAGTAAAAATAAGCACCTATATTAAAATGTTGACTATGTATTCACTGGGTCATTTTATTAAATAATTACTCAATCTACAGGGTGTTTCAGGTCGTATACTGCAGACTTTAAACAGCGATTTCTTAGCTTGTTTGTAATGAAAAATATAGATTTAATTTTGCTGTCCGGTGACTTTTTTCTGTTAAAAACAAAAATCATCTTGTTCTGTCACATGTCGCCACTGGTCTCGCTCCGTCTCGTTTCAGTAGCATTGGGCACATGAAACGGAGCGCGTACCACTTGATGCGTTAGATTCAGTGGCGGTTGGTATGAGAAAATAAAACTAACTTGCATTATAATACAAGCACGTTATAAACAACGCACTGTTAAAATTCTGCATTTAAAATCCACGCGATCGAATACTACAGTCGGGGGACAACGTAGGTGCTGCGCTAATTGGATTCTGGTCCTGTATAATATTCTCTGCCTGTACATAAAATTAATAAGATGTATATTTTAACGTGGCACCACGTTCATTGGCCAAATGCATTGTACATATAGTTTGGTATTACAGTTCAATGACCCGGTGAATGCAATTTGTTAGCCGTAAGTAGTAATACTAGATTGTCTATAGTTTGTGATTGGAATAAAAAAAAGCATTTGAACAACGCCCTTGAGGTGATTTTTCACATAAACGGCGCTATACAAATCATCCAAATATTATTATTATGCCGTTTCTACACAGGGGTAGGACAGACCGCCGAAAAACTCGATCTTGGCATACACTTCTTGCTACATTCACACATTCTCTTCTGTTATTCTGACTTCTAACATGGCCCGACTCAAGTATTTGATTCACTCGATCATGCTGTGTCTTCCTAGGGCGTCCCCGGCTTCTCCTTTCATTCGCATTCACGTTGTATATTCTCCTTACACTCCTTTTTTCGTTCATTTACTCTACATGCCTGAACCATCCAAGCGTCCCTTTCTTAATCTTTCTCATTACGCTTACATCAGCCTTGTAATCTTTGTCAATCTCTAAATTTTTACACGATCATATATGGTTTTACAACATATTCGCCTCAAAGATTTCATTTTTACAACATTCAGTCTAATTTCATCCTTCCTCTGCCAGTTCCATGCCTCACTGCCATACATCAAGGTTGGCATCAGCACTGCTAGCTTCGCTTCTTCGGACAAATTTGTGTTAGCGCCAACCGCATTCGGTCCTCTGTTAATGTAGTTTCCTACATTCACCTTTCTTTCAATATCCCTATCAGCCTTTCCATCTCTCGTAAACATACTTCCCAAATACACAAACTCATCGAGCTACTCCAAGTATTTACTGCATACAAAAAACCAAAACATCACAATCCCCCTTACAGTGAAATTAAATAGCCTAGGCTGAAGTTTGTGCACAGTGATGAGAAGGAATGTTTGAAGACACGTGACCTCGGAAGTTTGACGAGTGTCACCGAGATGGCCCCTTATCGGTCACTTTACCGGCCGGCTGAACTTTGCACAATAAGGATGCAAGTTAAATATTATTTTAAATAATAGTAAATATTTGTAAGTTTTTATTTCTTGTACCTGCATTTCTCTACCCGTTTGCTCTTAATGGCATTTGTAAATCTGCTAGTAAAACACAAACAGATTATAATAATGCATACTTTTGTTTTCATATTCAAACTTCAACCCGTTTTTAGATAAGACGTTATGTTCCTAAGTTAAGAAAGTTTGGACAAACGCCGTATTCTCTCAAGTGGCTAGCCAACTTTATTTAAATGTTGTGACTGCCGCTGTATTGGACGATTCGCCGAGAGGCAACGACAGTAAGTACATTTTGATGAAATGTAATATCTCCTCTTGATTTTTTTATTGAACCCCCAGTTAAGAGGATCACAAACCGCCACTGTTAGATTGTAACCAGTGGCGACCTGGAAAAAAACGTAACTGAGAAGCAAAATGATATCTAAATTTTTTACTCCAAATAAACAGTTCAACTCAGGAATCGCCGGTTTAAAGTCTGTCAGGTACGTCCTGATATGCCTCGTATATTGTACTAATGAATATATTTACAATAAGATACGGTTAGGAATAATGATACTTAAAAAAAAAAATTAAAAAATATAACCGTAAGTAATATTTACTCTGTTTCCGTTATAAGAATAAAATGCAATATGTAAAAAAATACATTTTGTGAATGCTCATAGGGTAAAAAACACTGAGTTGATAAACCAATAGAAGTGTGTTGTGTCCGAATTGAGGTCAATTTTATCTTACTTCAGGTGTAAACGGTAGAAACATTTTAAAAATATTTTATCATTTTATTTCAATTACAGCAGTCTTTCAAATCGGTACAGATCACACTTCTAGTTACAATTTTCTATTCAGTGGTAAAAAATTTAAAATGCACAAGTAAGTAAATGAATCAATTATTAATATTAAAAATACATTTTTGACTATATTTTGTCTTTTGGCAGTGAAGCATACATGGTTTAAGAATAAAATAATTGGTATCAAGCGTCAAAGCGATTTTAAAAACGCGTACAAAAATCAATAGGAATTAAAATACATTTATTTAAAGGATTTTCTTAAAGTTTAAAAATTAAATGTGTAAAAAAATAATACATTGTTCTTATAAAACTATAATAATAATCACCTGGATTAATTACATAAATCTCACAGTTATATAAATATGTCATTTGCACATCTTTCTATCGTACAATTTGCACAAAACATCTATTGAATGATTTAGCAAGAACATTTAATATCTTAAATAATCCTTATAGTACAGTGCTGTCATCCAGTTTTTGTAAATATGGGTTTCCGTAAACACGATTTTCTGAAGAAAAAAAAACAGGTTTCCAACACTACAAATTCCTGTGTATTTATGTCATCATCAACTGCTGGATTGGGAATCCTTCAAAATTTTACCTTATTTAATTCTTTCAACTTATGTTGTAATCAATCATTGGTATCATCCAATTTATGTCAAAACAGGTATCCATTTTTTTTTTAAACCTTCAACGTATGTATTTCCAGAACATAAGAAACTATCTAGATAACGAGTGATTTACGACGGGTACTCTTTGAGCTATGGTGGTCATAAACAATATCATATACGACCGGGCCACACAACTCAGACTTAATGGTGAAAGTGTTATTTTGGACCCTTTAATAGCTGCAAAGATATCGTTGTATAACCTATACCACAACCCGTAAAATTAGATTTCGTGGCTGCCGAGCAGGGCGCAATAGGAAAAAACACATGTATTAAAATCGAACCATGCATCGAAAAAGTAACGACATCGCCAATAGCAGAAAAGGGAAACGTTTCAGTGCAAATCCTTTTGAATCCTGAGAGAGAAAATAAATATATGGCGCTGTACAAATCATCCATTTTATTATTGCTATCTACCTTCTGCTGGAGCAAAATATTATACGTGAAAACATTTAAAAACGGATTTCCAATTTTTTTTTAAACTTAATAAAACTGGTTTCCGGAAACCCCCTGGATGATAGCACTGCTTATAAACAATACATTCATAGTATTAAAGGAAGAATTTTCATGCAAATGAAAATACTTTTTAATTGTTGTCGAGGTGGACGTAATGAAATGAATAGATTCTTCCCTTAATGGCAAAAATAAATATTTTTGTGTTTTATTATTAATTGTTTCTATGTCCTTCATTAGAAGCGACTATATACTGCGATACTACTTAATAAAAATACTTCTGACTGGCGTTTGTTTTGGTAAGCTTGGTACATTAAAAAATAAACACTTATGACTAACTAATGTCAAATCACAAATCTCTTATGTTTAACTTAAGAAATACTTTTGATATTAGAGAATTTTAAAAATATGTCACATTTTTAGTGAGCTACGTACAACACAACGAATCTGACAATTAACAATTAACACTGTTTTTATAATGCCAATTCGTCAACAAACCGATGCAACAGATGTAGTCCTAAGCCGGTCACTTTGTTTGATGTAAGAACAACCGCAATAGTCATATAATTTGACAACAGATGTTGTTGAAAAGATGGCCATCTTTTTTGACTTAAGGACAACAACCGCCATTTTCTTCATTATAAAATACATAATTTGACAACAGATGTCTTTGGATCTTTCCAAACTCAAGTTGGCCATTTTGTTTGACTTTAGGTCAACGACCGCCATTTAATAAATTGCAATAAAACATCATGTCTTTGGAAAAATGTCCAAACTCAAGTTGTCCTAAGCTGGCCATTTTGTTTGACTTGAGGACAAAAGTCACCATTTTATAAATGGTACAAACATAATTCGACAACATTGCTGCACATGGGGTCCAAACTTAAACTCCAAATAATTATTAATATTAGCTCTACATAGAGATCTTTGGGGATGCTGTGCAGAGGGTCTTTTTATAGGAGAGAGATAGTCTGAACCCCAAGTGAGACAAACAACTACTCACTGAAGTAGCTAGTAACACTAGTATTACATGAGAAGACATTGACAAATCCCTAATTAATCTGCTAAACTAAGTTTTCTTGTCAGGTAAACGGGTTAGTAGACAACACAATCTGTTGTACGGTGGCTAGGTCACCTATTCTGAAGCGGCTGGGTGAGCACGTCCTTGCTGATCTAATTGTAGACCTTCTGACTTCTTCATAAGGAACTCCAGTAAAATGTATTACAGCTTAGTTTTATTATATGTAGAATTTATAAATTATTATTTAAAAGTGAATAAAAATTATCTCATCAAAACGCCCTGTTATGTTGGTACCATTGCATTCGGAACTTCTGACATAACAGGTCTTGCTGCGCATATTCTGGTTTTGAATTTTTATTTGTCGATTTTTTTTAGTTTTGGTGATATTTAAAATTAATTTGCGTGACTTTAAGCTCTATAATTGTTGTTCAATATAAAAAAAAAAACTATTATTAAAGAAAGAAATAAAAATATTCATTGGCAAACCAATTGTCATTACGGATATTAGGATAATGTTAATGTTAAATAGTATTATTTTTTTTTCAAAAAAGGTACATAATTTTATAATTTAATGGTTTACTATGAATATAGATAAAATTATGTACGGTAAACCTCATCCTTGTTTTGACATTTGACATTCTGACCTCAAAACCGAGACCGGCCATAGATTTAGAGCATTTTGACGGGCTTTGAAAAATTGAAATGTTTAAAATTATTTTTAACTAAGAAAACTAACTTTAGGAAAAATAACAAATATATATTTAAGTTAAAATGTCATTACTGATAAAAAAAAATAATTAATAATGGACTGGAGTTCCTTATTAGGATGTCAGGGAACTCCTTGGTGAATATGAAGTTAAGACGATTTAGTACAACACAACCTATTGCATGGTGGCTAGATTAAGTATTAAGTGAGCACGTCCTGGATGACTTAATTGTAGATCTTTGACTGTAACTTAATGATGTTGTAGAATTGCTTGGGTCGTCAGAGAGATGGTTTAGGACAACAGAACCTTTTGTATGGCGGATAGATCAGTGGGTGGGTGAGCATGTTCTTGTTGACCTTTGACTGTAGCTTAATTATGTTGTCTATTCATTGAAAAAGTTGGCTGTGGACCCTTTGGTGGATACGAGGTTTAAGACAATGCGACTTTTTGTTTGGTGATTAGGTCGCCTATTCCGGAGTGAGGGGGTAGTCAGCGGGCAGGGCGGTGAGCACCTCCTTGCTGACCTCGTTGTAGACCTTCAGCATGGCCTCGCGCGTCCTGGCGATCAGATCGGGGATGTCGTCCTCGGTCAGACCCTCGGTTGGGATGGGGTCCAGGCAAGTTATGATCACGTGACCTAAAATATAATTAAGCAAAAACAATCAATTTCAAATGTTAACTTAACTTAACGATAAATGAGAGAGAGCTCGTTCATAAAATATTACTTTATTTTTACTTTTATGCAACTATCGCAGAAATGGCCATTGCAGAGGATACCATAGTCCCACTGACATTACACAATGTTGTGAGGCTGAAGAAAGCGAGGAGGTGAAAAGTGCCTGGGCATTCAAATCATGCCACCGAACACGGCTAAAGCCATTTCAAGTAACGTTTCGATTCTGAACAGTGGCGGGTTTTCTCTAAAGAGTGATTGTGCAGTGAATTCTCATTCAAAATATGAGAAAATAAGATTAACTTTAATATTATAATATAATCACATTATAAATAGCACGCTGTTAAAATTCCACCTTTAAATTCACACAATCGAATACTACGGTCGAAGAGCGACCCGATATTCCTAAGGTGCTGTAATGAATGGATTCAGCACACATGGGCTCACGATCCCAAGCAAATACTTCGTACAAAAAACCAAAACATTACAATCCCCCAAACGGTGAAATTAAATAACCTATGCCGAACCATGTTAAAGTTTGTGCGCAGCGATAAAAAGGAATGTTTGAAGACACGTAACCTCGCAAGTTTGACGAGTGTCACCGAGATGGCCCCCTATTGGTGACTTTACCAGCCGGCTGAACTTTGCACAATAAGGATGCAAGTTAAATGTTATTATTTTACTTTCTTTAGTTCGAAGTAAAATTTGCGATATTAAAGGTCAAAGGCCACCAGAATTGGTTCTTCATGAATAACTCGCCTCCTATGCATCGTATGTCGATGAACGCTAAATGAAAGTAATAGACAATATTATTATCTACAAGATTGGTCATTTGTTAACCCTTTTAGAGATCTAGCGTGGAGAAGGGGTAACAAGGAATTCGTCGACTATCTAGTTATGTAATTACAGTTTGACGTAGGTACGTACGAAATAATTAAAGAACGAGACGGAGTGCGAATCACGTGATGTCCAAGGTTTGTACCGAGTGGCGACGTACAATATAAAATATTTATTTTGTTTTTAATTGAAAAAAAAATACACTACAATACAGTAAAATGCAAGGTACGTGCTGGGCACACGCTGTATACATATGTTTGCGTGTCCTCACTTTTCAACCCCGTAAACTGACAGATCTGGGTTCAAACCCCAGTTGCAGTAGTTACCTTTATCCGTTTCATATTTTCATTTGTTGATATTATCTTCTGTAATGAATATAATTTTACGTAAATATTTCCAGTTGGGACTCAGTAGAAAAACTCATAATTAAAAAAAAAAAATACTCGTAAGATTCGTAAAAATAAAAAATAAATATTTGCATACAATTTATAATATATATTAACGATTTATGCAACTTACGAATTTGTGGACAAATCAGAACAATTGCCGATGATACGGTTTTGCTATTTAACGCTAAATCTTGGGATGAAGTCTTTAAAATGGTATAAGTACGGTTAAAAACTGGCTTGATGCACACACATTAACTCTAAATACAGATAAAGCTAAATTTTTAACTTTTAGAATATCAAGTAAGCTATTACAACACAACCTCAAACTGCACAGCTGTAACTCATTGTTAAACTCGTGTACTCGCCATTCGATAAATAGAGTTGAAAATATAAAATATCTCGATATACATATAGATGATCTTCTTAAATGGAATACACATGTTACAAACTTAACTATAAAAATAAGGAAACTGGTCCGTTTCTTTATAAATGTTAGACATACGAGTATACTGAATGGCTGAGGCAAGTTTGCTGTGCTCTTGTACAATTATCTCCCGAATATGGTATGATCAGTTGGGGTAGTGCCACAAATACTTGCCTGGAGCCTTTAGCAAAGATCCAGAAACTAATCGTGAAGGTTATTCTTAAAGTTCCATTAAGGACGAGTACTGATTTATTTTTAAGAAACTAAATATTCCCAACTTGAAAAAAACATATTCAAAAAATATCCATATGTTTGAAGAAAGAACAAACATTAGAGCCATAAGACAATCACATGTAAAATCTTTTAATATTCCAGTTTGTGTCACCTCTTATGGACAAGGAAGTTTTAAACACAACGCTATTAAGCTATTCAATTCCCCGCCTGTACCTAGTGACATCAGAAGTACGCAAAACAAAAGTTCCTTTAAAAGTAAGATCATTGATCACCTCCAATAAATCTGTCAGCTTCTAAATTCTTTTATACCTCATTTTTTACTTCCTTTAAATAAAAAGAGAGTTGACGCCGTCATCTTCAATTTTTACATTATGACATTAGACAATAGTTGCATGCAAAGTGCAAACTGTAAATATTAAATATTCTAACAAGGTTGGTAGGTTCTTAGTTTGAGTTTTTTAATAAAGAAAATACCCAAACTAAGAATCTAACAATCTATTTTTAAAAATCCATTTTATGCAGTTAGCACTTCCGACAAATGTCATATAATATTTATTTAACTTAAAATAATAATAATAATAATAATAATAATAAATGTTTATTCCGGTATGTGGGGAGGTTAGTGCAGTCCCACACATTCCATACAATAATATACATTCAATAGTTATAAAAAATATACAAAATATAAACATACATCACATCGTAAAAATAAATAAATAAAGAAAAATAATAATTTAACTAAATAAGAGTAGGATAACTCCTTAAGGGTGCTGCGGCATTTATATTGTGAGGGGCCAATATATTTGTCCAGTATGCGTCGATGCTGGAGGCTGGACTGAGGCGGGCTTCTATGATGAGGATATTCCTGGAGCTGTTTATTCTTTCCCTCATTCCAGCCACCCTGGATCTTATAAGGGCTGCAAAACCGGAAACTCGCCCTCCGTGAACATACTGGAAGCACTGCAGTATCTGGGGAGGCCAAACATTATGCGGAAGGCGTTATTGTACTGTACGCGAAGTCTTTCCATACTACTCTTTTTGTAGTTTGCCCAGAGTTCGCAGGTGTACAACGTTGCGCAGAAGGCAAGGAATAGAGTCCTTTTCACAGCGGTACTACAAAGGCGAAATCTTCTACTGAGCATATTCGATTTTACGCTGAGAGCTCGTCTTTGCCTATCAATGTCTTCATCATCCATCAGAGTACTGGTGATTATGTGTCCTAGGTATTTGGTTTCTTCAGTCACCTTCAGGATCACACCGTTCAGGGTAGCTGCAGGAATACTAGTCGGGCCTTGTCTATATCTTATGACCAAAAGAGCTGTTTTATTGGGGTTATAAGACATGTTTGTTTCTTCAGCAAACTCTTCACAGATCTTCAGGAGAATGCGCAGCCCTCTTATAGACGGTGCCATTAGTACCATGTCGTCCGCATAACTGATGTTGTTCAAACACTGTCCTCCAATGTGGCAGCCTACCCTTGCATTGTTTAGCCTTTCAGTTAGTTCGTCCATGTAAAGGTTGAACAATATCGGGGACATGCATCCACCCTGTCTGACGCCGCTCTTTAGGAGGAAAGGTTCGGAAAGACCATCTTTCCACCTTACTAGGTTTTCCTGCTGTCTGTGCCACAAGTCAAGGATGTGTATCACCTCCGATGATATTCCTCTATCTCTGAGTTTAGCCCATAACAACGGGTGAGAAACCCTGTCGAAGGCCTTACTCAGGTCAAGGAAACATGCGTATGAGGTGGTTTTCTTATTTCTATAGTACTCTAGTGTTCTTTTCACAGTAAATATGGCTGCATCGGTAGAGGTCTGCTTTTTGAAACCCATTTGGTTGTCATTAGTTTCCATGCTGGGTCCGACTCGGTCCAGTAGTAAACGTTCGAATAATCTTGCGACGGCAGTAGCAATTGAGATCGGTCTATAGCTGTCCTGGGTGGTTGAGTCCGACGATTTAGATTTGAGAATGGGTGTTATTATAGTTCTTGTCATATTATTTGGTAAGTATCCATTCTTCAAAATATCATTAAATAGCCTCGCCAGCAGCTGTAAAATTGGTCCTCCTGCGTGTTTAACGTGTTCAAAACTCAGTCCGTCATGGCCTGCTGACTTCCCAGTTTTCATGTATCTCATGGCGGTGTTAATCATGTCTACTGTGATTGAGATGGTGCTGTCTTCATTTTGTGAAATGACTAGATGGTGATTCACTTGAGGAGATCGGGGAAGTCGGAGTAGTGGTTGAGAAATGTTCTGTGAAAATGTTTGCGATTGATTTAGCGTTCGTTTCTCCATTTATGTTGCTTGGAATTTTACACCGTATGTTGCATTGTTTATTCGACTTATTCCAAAACTGTTTGAAGTCACGATTCTCTAAATCTCTAGCTATTTTATCCATCTGAATTTGTTGTGATTCTCTGTGACATTTTTTCAGGGCTAGTTTGAATGCTGCACGCTTTAACTTTCTTTCTTCCGCGATGGGGCCTGCGTGAGGTCTGCCATTCTCAATCCAAATCATCATTGCATGTCTAGATTCTGCGTATTTTTGTGCAACAAAATCGTTCCATCCGCATATTTGTTTGTATTGTGGTGAATTATGTTTACGACTGCTAAATGCTGAGATCGCCGCATTTCGAAGTGCGTCCACTATATGTGTGTATAGAGCATCAATGTTCGCACTTGCAGGGTTGCCACTTCCGTCGTACCATATTAGATCTTGTTGTATTTTTTGTAGAAATACTTGTGAATTTATGTTATACCTTTGGATATCGCGTGCATTTTTAGGATTCCATTTTGCTGGGTCGGTTTTCATACATGTATATATTTCGGTTGTTGGTATTCCGTCCGACTGTAGGGTCAACTCGAGAGGCCGATGATCAGTCCAGTCCACGTCGTAGTATATTTTCATATCTAGAACTTGCTTGAAGATATTTTTCGTCACTAGACAATGATCAAGCCACCTGGTGGTGTGATGCGCGTCACTTATATAAGTATAGGAGTCTTTTGGTAATAATTCGGTATCGGCACATACATACTCATATTCTTGACAGAAAGATTTCAGTTCTATTCCGAAGAGTGAGTCGGGATTTGCATTAAAGTCTCCGATGATGATGGAATTAGTGTAATCCTTTTCGTCAATAATTGCTTGTAAGGTGGCGAGACAATTGACGTACTCCTCGAAGTGATCTACGGTGCAGGTTGGCATATACAAGGTGAAGATGCATAATGTTTCAGAATTAAGGCTCACCTCAATACCCGCCATGCGACAAAATAGAACACATGTACATTGGTTACATGTATTCTAATATGAACATAATATCTACAGACAAACAATTTTAGAATTTAAGTCACAATATACAACTAACAATTACGAATCTAATTTTTAAATTATGACATTAACGTATTTGGTCACTGCCTTCTTAAATTTTAAAGCATTTTCATCTTCTTTTATATTGTTGGGTATTTCTTGGAAGATCTTCATGGCTCTATATAGTGATGAGTTTTGAGATTTTGTTTTCTTTCGAAAGGGAACTCTTATTTCATTTCTTCTTCTCGCAGAGTGGTTATGTCTGTGTTGATGTTTATTAATTTTTCAAAAAGTAGGTAAAAAAACATCGAGTTTTATCATTAGATTTCGCAATAACAATACTTGTGACTATTAGTGACGTAACTTGTATGAGAGAGATGAAAATACCCGAACACATCCGTTAGCTTCGGCCGACCTCGAAATACTAAACATGATGACGCAGGAATAAACTTGATGTATACAAATGTTTTGTGGGTTTTGGATATAGTTTTTTTGTACCTGACCTGAACTTACGGGATACGGCTTGTTGCGTTCGGGCGATAATATAGCAGCCGTATCACGTACGTTTGTATGGGTAGGGCGGTTAAAGAGAAAATTTTTTACATTTAAGTATATAATTTGCTTAAAGACAGTATGCTTAGATTCCTTAGCATCATATTAACAAAATTAAAGATGGTGTTAATTCTCCTTCAATATTTATGCATTTTATTTAAATAAAGTAAAAAATGAAGTGCATTATTTTTTGTATTTCCGCATATGCAAATGTTTTTTATTTATTTTTATGAATCTAAAACCCTTTTTCTTTTTTTTTCTACTGATTCCCAACATAATTTTATTTCAAAAGGGTTGTTTTGGCCTGCATAAAGTGTGTTAAGATGATAAGCAGGGAGAAATCAAATATTGTTGTTCCAGCCATATAAAAATATTGGATGGTACTGCCTGCTGACCTGGTCCGAAGTACTGCTTCTCCCGGTTGATGAAGTAGTAAGGCGAGTAGACCAGCGGCGTGATGGGCACCTGAGCGGCCACAGCCATCTTGAAGGCCCCGCGACGGAAGCTCAGGAGTCCTCTTTTCTTGTTACGGGTCCCCTCTGGGAATAGCCAGATCTTTGTCTGAAAACAGGCAATGAATTATTAGATAACGAAAAAAAATAAATATTTTATGTGATACCACACAAGAGTCCCCCAACCGTCAGGAACCAGTGAGACTATGGCATCCCCAATTGGGGTATGTTGTGAGGCTGAAGCTATCGAGGAGGAGAAGAGGAAGATGGGAAAGTACCTGGCTATTTAGATATGGTCACCAAACACGGCTAAAGCCATTTCAAGCATCGTTTCGATTCTGAATAGTGGTCTTTCACCAGGGCGATACTGACAGTATCTACCACTCTGGAATGTTCCACAAATATACTACATATTATTTTAAACAAATAAATTGTGAAAAAACACAATTTATTCAAATAAAAATTACTTGCGCATGCCGAGAGTTGAACCTGCGACATGCGGATTCGTAGCCAAGGACCGTAACCACTCAACCACGGAGACCGTGTGATATTTGGTAGGAAGAGGATTGAAACGTGGAAACTAAACCAAGCATTAACGTAAAATATAGAAGCCTTTGAAATGTGTATGTACACAGTGCCTGAAAACTGGTGGTACAAGCAGGAAACTGATTTAAATAGCACGTATTCGTTAAAAATATATTATTTGCGCACACCGGGTTGGACGACTCATCCCGTTTCCTGCGCTATGACAGGCGACAGAATAGGACAAGTGACATATATACCAAAAATACACTCAACAAAACATAGACTAAATCTTTAGAATATATAGCTTACAGATAATACAATAAATTACTCAACGATATTAAAAATGCAAGGCAATGTGAAAGGTCTCAAAGTAAGATGCTTAAACTCTATTATTTGATATAATACCTTAAGGATTAATGCTGTGATGTGTCTGTGTAATAAGTATAACTATTTGTACCAGTGATATGTTTCTTTATAATAAGTGTTATATTATAATGTACCAGTGATATGTCTTTATTACAAATGCAAATGTCTTTATTACAAATGATCGGTAGATAATAAATCAATATTTTTAAAAACCCGTCCAAATTAGAATTGGGTGGGAGTAAATAAAATCATTTGAATAAGTCGCCACAATGTGGATTAACCGCAGTTTGAAATTGGACTTGAACGCCGAAACAGCTGTCACAATAATAAAAACTAAAAATACTTGCAGAACTTAAAAATAACAACAAAAAAATTATAATTTGGGCGACCGTAATAAAATCTTGTGTTTCTGGACGGAACGTGAATGTTTATTAGCCAAATTAAATCAGGCATTTTTTTTAAATATTTAGAATTGATAAAAACCGACAGCTTTTATTGGTTTGGCCTTGTAGATAGGCGCTTTGTTTGTGCGTTCTATGATAAATATTTTTAGAAGTTACTGTTTTAGAAGGTTAGCGACATCACCGACTGCAAAGTTAACCATGTCGAGCTGTATGTACGGAACTCCCTGCGGCCCGCAAACAAATTGAAAGTGCATCAATTTTCCCACAGATTAAAAAGGTTGTGCTCCACAGAGACAACAGTTAAATAAATAAAAGCGTGTAGCCAGATAGACAGTCATTATTTACCAGATTCTGCTAAGACTCTGGTAAATGTTCTGTAGTCTCCAGATTGGACTACTGCAATAGTTTGTAAGCTGGTCTGCCTAATGTACATTTGAACAGACTGCAAGGAGCGTTCAACACAGCAGCTCCTCTAGTATGTGGTGCCACCAAATACTGTCACATCACTCATCTTCTACGTGATTGCCTGGACTGGCACAGAGTCACAGAAAGAGTTCACTTCTTATGGTATATAATGCAACTCTTATATGAGTGCTGCTAAATTTGCAGACAGAGCTTTCAATGTACTGGGCCCACATTCTTGGAATGATCTTCCATTTTGTTTGAGGAAGCAATTTCGAAAGTTTATATTAAAAGGGGGCTACAAACTTTAACAAGATGTAAAGCACCCTTGAATTGATTTTAGTCACTAAATTAACCCTTGAATTGATTTTAGTCACTAAATTAACCATATATATATATATATATATATATATATAGTATTGTTCTAACTTTTTCGATTTTCAGACCAAACCTGGCCGGCCGAAAGCGACCTTGGCGCCCTATCCATTTAAAACACCTCAAGGTTCATTTTAGCTTAAGGGCAGCGGACTTTCGCAGCCAGGCGAAAATCATCCTTCCGCATATCGAATTTCAAAGAAAATAAGGGTCAGAATCGGATAAGGTCCGTGTCGTCGGCCTGTCTCGCGAAAGTGGACCTAACCGCCCGCCGAGTTTAAAACACCGCAAGGCTCATTTTGGCGTGCAACAAATTCAGCAAACCGAAGTTAGCCGCGGATCGAAACTCGCATTCTTAAAAAAATCTCTGGAAACTACTGAAAATTTTGTATCGAAGATATTGAACGATTACGGTTTCCATCTATTGGCGAGAACTAGAACAAACCTTAAATCAGTAAGCAAAAATTCAAATCCAATCGAGTCGGTTCTATTTTCAACCGCAATCTTCCTACCCGCCGTGTGGCGCTGCTCGAGTTTCATTCGAGTTTCCAGCGATCTTTTACTCTACGTGTTGCCAGTGAAAGAAAAATAATAGACTCGCCGAGTATATATTTAAAAACTACGTACAAAAGGTAAAATCGGATCTCTCGGCGGAAAATTATCTTCTACTTTTACCGTCTCCCTCGAAATTACATAATCCTTTATTTAGACGAATCGGAGAGCTTAACTAAAGAGATAATCGCTTTTAAAAACCACGTAGGAAGTTTTGAAAATCGCGACATATACAACAACACATGGAAAAACTTCCACAATAATCGTTCAAACTTTTGACAGTTGGGAAATATAAAAAAAGCGCCATTTCGTTCCGTCCCGCCCGCTCTCATATTGCATAATTTTTCTTAGAGAATTTTCCATAGATTGTATGCAAATACAAAAGTACCTACGCGAGAATGTTATCTAATAAAGCATTCGAATTTAATTTCCGGGTAGGTAGGTACCCAAGTATTTAGAGCAAACTAACGTAATAGTATGGAAAAAATGCTTTGAAGGTTTAATAATATTTAAAATGAACGAATTTCTTGAAATAAAATTACGAGTTTTTTTTTAATGCCGAGGCGATTTTACAGGGTGCCATTATTAATACTTATATGAGTAATATTGTAATACTAATTTGAAATATACAACGAACAAATAATTCAGTGAACGAAAAAAATCGATAAAAATTCATTTATTGATAGAAAACGACAATTTTTTGTATGATTTTTTTAAAAATTTATATAGCGCTGTTTTTTTACTTTCACCCTTGAACTTAGCAGTTAGCTCCAAAGCCCCATTTTGCAAGATGTGGCTCATATTTTTAAGGGAAAATATTACGCAAAACACATTTATTAAAATAAAATCACTAGGGGTGGGGTAGGGGTCGGGAAAGGAATAGGGGTAAGAGCAGGGGTAGGTGTAGGAGTAGGTTTAGCCGATATGGGTATCAAACTGAGCGTCTCCACCTACGCAACGAGATTTGGGCAATTAAAAATTTGGCAACAAATTCCTAGGCCCCATTTGTCGAGATAAAGCTAACATTGAAAGTTTTTTTCTTTTCATTTTCTTTAAATACTTAATAGTGGTAGTCGTAGGGTAGGAGTTGGGTAGATGTAGGGTAGGAGTTGGGTAGATGTAGGATAGGAGTTGGGTAGATGTAGGGTAGGAGTTGGGTAGATGTAGGGTAGGAGTTGGAGTAGGAGTTGGAGTAGAGGTTGGAGTAGGAGTTGGAGTAGGAGTTGGAGTAGGAGTTGGAGTAGGAGTTGGAGTAGGAGTTGGAGTAGGAGTTGGAGTAGGAGTTGGAGTAGGAGTTGGAGTAGGAGTTGGAGTAGGAGTTGGAGTAGGGTTGGAGTATGAGTTGGAGTAGGAGTTGGAGTAGGAGTTGGAGTAGGAGTTGGAGTAGGAGTTGGAGTAGGAGTTGGAGTAAGAGTTGGAGTAAGAGTTGGAGTAGGAGTTGGAGTAGGAGTAGGAGTTGGAGTAGGAGTTGGAGTAGGAGTTGGAGTAGGAGTTGTAGTAGGAGTTGGAGTAGGAGTTGGAGTAGGAGTTGGAGTAGGAGTTGGAGTAAGAGTTGGAGTAGGAGTTGGAGTAGGGGTAGGAGGTTGAGTATAAATATTTTTACAAATATTCGTTTTAAAAATTATTTCCAACACACATACTTCTTGCTTCATCCACATTACAACACATATTCTAAATACACAAACCAATTGCAGCACTGCAATAGGCAAAACCTAGTATATATATTAATGCTCTAACTTTTTCGATTTTCAGACCACGCTATCCAAGCAAAATTCGACCCAAGCGCCCTATCCATTCGAAACACCTTAAGGTTCGTTTTCGGTCAAATTTGCGTGTCCGTTCCAGTCCCGTCTCGCGAAAGTCGACCTAACCGCCCGCCGAGTTTAAAACACCGCAAGGCTCATTTTGGCGTGCAACAAATTCAGAAAACCGAAGTTAGCCGCGGATCGAAACTCGCATTCTTAAAAAAATCTCTGGAAACTACTGAAAAATTTGTATCCAAGATATTGAACGATTACGGGTTCCATCTATCGGCGAGAACTAGAACTAACCTTAAATCGGTAAGCAAAAATTCAAATCCAATCGAGTCGGTTCTATTTTCAACCGCAATCTTCGTAACCGCCGGGTGGCGCTGCTCGATCTTCATTCGAGTTTCCAGCGATCTTTCTGACCCTTTCATTTCTGTGAGTCGAAGAGGTTAAATAAATGGATAATCCGTACTAAAACAGGTGGCGGGAGTTTTAACAATCGCGACATTTACAGACACCCATGTCGAAAAATCCACAGTAATCGTTCAAACTTTTGACAGTTATAAAAGTTGATTAAAAATCTTCATTTTATTCTTTCGCGGCGATTCCGTTTTCTATGGGATTAGTTTGAAGGCAAGTGCAATATTACAAAGTACCTACCCAAAAACCTGTAATGAACTGAAGCATTCGAATTTAATTCCGGGTAGGTACCCCATTTTTCAGAGCAGCAGCCTATCGGAATAGTATGCAAAAAATGCTTTGAAGGTTTAATAATATTTTAAATAAACGAATTTGTCGAAATAGAATTACGGTTTTTTTTTAATGCGTGGGCGATTTTACACGGCGCCATTATAAATACCTAAACGATTAATATATCAATATTCATTTGAAATATACAAGGAGAAAATAATTCGGTGAACGAAAAAAATCATTAAAAATGCATTTATTGATAGAAAACGGTAATTTTTTCTCTGATTTTTAAAAAAATTTATATAGCGCTGTTTTTTTACTTTTCCCTTGAACTTAGCAGTTAGCTCAAAGCCCCATTTTGCAAGATGTGGCTCATATTTTTAAGGGAAAATATTACGCAAAACACATTTATTAAAATAAAATCACTAGGGGTGGGGTGGGGGTCGGGGAAGGAATAGGGGTAAGAGCAGGGGTAGGGGTAGGGGTAGGGGTAGGTTTAGCCGATATGGGTATCAAACTGAGCGTCTCCACCTACGCAACGAGATTTGGGCAATTAAAAAATTGGCAACAAATTCCTAGGCCCCATTTGTCGATATAAAGCTAACATTGAAAGTTTTTTTCTTTTCATTTTCTTTAAATATTTAATAGTGGTAGTCGTAGGGTAGGGGTTGGGTAGATGTGGGGTAGGAGTTGGGTAGATGTAGGGTAGGAGTTGGGTAGGAGTTGGGTAGATGTAGGGTAGGAGTTGGAGTAGGAGTTGGAGTAGGAGTTGGAGTAGGAGTTGGAGTAGAGGTTGGAGTAGGAGTTGGAGTAGGAGTTGGAGTAGGAGTTGGAGTAGGAGTTGGAGTAGGAGTTGGAGTAGGAGTTGGAGTAGGAGTTGGAGTAGGAGTTGGAGTAGGAGTTGGAGTAGGAGTTGGAGTAGGAGTTGGAGTAGGATTTGGAGTAGGAGTTGGAGTAGGATTTGGAGTAGGAGTTGGAGTAGGAGTTGGAGTAGGAGTTGGAGTAGGAGTTGGAGTAGGAGTTGGAGTAGGAGTTGGAGTTGGAGT
>JAHDVE020009406.1:0-45289 GCA_022606495.2 Halesus radiatus
GGGGACCTGCGCCGCTCTGCCGTCGGCCGGGGGGCGCAACTCCTGCACGCGCGCCCCCAGCAGCTCGTTGCGTAGCAGGCAGCCGTAGGCCAGACTCTCCCGGGGGGGCGCACCGGCCTGCGCCCCGGCGGTGGGCTGGTTGGCGGCCGGGGGCGGCGCGGGAGCCCCGGCGTCGGGCAGGGGGGTGGCGGTCGCGGGGGCGGCCGGCTCTCCGCGCTGCTTCTTGGAGGAGGGGGGCGTGTCGCATGCTCGGGGTATGGCTGCAATAAACCAATAACACAATATTAATATAGGTAAAAACTTCCTTCTTCTTTTAGCACTCTTAACATTTTTTAAATTTAATTGTATAAAAGTATCTGTCTAGTATATATGTCTGTCCACCATCATTAACACGTATAATATAATGTATATGTATGTATATTATCCTGGAACTGATCAGAGGTATAAAAATACAGCTGTGATGTATCATATACAAACTCGCCCCACTGTTGTTCAATATCTGATTATGTTCTGATTTTTGTAAATAGAAACATTTTGTATCACACATAAACATGTTGCATTGTTGTGTAAATTATCACTGAAAACAAGGGCAACATAATTTATTTTAAAATGTAAATATGTTAGTTGTAAGTCTCTATTCATAAACAATAGATGTTAACCATTCAACAATATTGTTTAAAAGAATCACCTGTTAATAAACACGTTTGTCACTAATAAGTCACATGTAAGTCAGTAATTATAAGTCTGAATTAGGTAGATTCTAGTAATAAATCTAAGAAGTAAATTATTAGATATAAGTCTAAATGATAAGGTATAGGTTAGATAAATTATGTTGTAAAGCGCCCTTGAGGTGATTTTCTCACGAAAACGAAGCTATAGAAATAATCCATGTATTATTATTATTATTATTCAATGGCCTGCCTGCTGGAGGCTAGAGGTGGCCACTAATTAAATAAGTATTCAATTAGTATAAAATAACCAAAATCAATTTGATAAAAAAACAAAAATAACGCACATGAATTATGGAGACTTTTCAACAGGTTTAACACGCCAAACGCGTGCCCAACATTTGAACACAGTCGACATTTGTCACATGAAAACGGGTCGCTTCTACGACTCGTTCCTGTGTTCAACAGCTCGGCTGTGGAATGATCTGCCGGCCTCTGTGTTTCCTCCATCCTACAACATGGTTCTCTTCAAGACCCAAGTTCACTTCTTCCTATCCTCTAAAAGACCCTCCGCACAGCATCCCCAAAGATGATATAGGCCTCGAGGGAAATTATTTCCTTGTGGAGTAATGGTAAAAAAAAAAAAAAGGTTTCCGAAAATTTTAAAACCCGAAAAAAGAATTTCCAGTTACCTTCGGGAACCCGCTGGATGGCAGCCTTGGGTATTTGCAAACCCAACCCTATTGCCGCATATTTTAAAAGCTGCCATATCAACTTATAATTTTTATAAAATATCCAATTGTATAAAAGTCGATATTCTACCTTAGTTTTTAAGGCGTCAGAATTAATAGACTCGCCCTAAGTACGATTTCGACGGCTGGAGGCAAAGGTCACGTGACACCCATTTTGGCACCAGCTTAGTTCACTGCCGTCCACGTTTGTTTCGCGTGATTTTGACTGCGGCAAGCAAATTACAAAACATTCATAAAAAGGATTAAACTAAATGCGCTAACAAAATATTCGGTTTATGCAAAAAAGCCGAACCTTACTCAGTTGCTGTTCTACTTAAATGGCGCCCCCTCTCATTTTGGTTTCTTCCCCTCGCTTGGGGCATCTCTATGTATTATTTGCTCTGTGGTAATAGGGGGAAAGCGGAATTTTAAAAATCTTTAGGTATCTTTGCGAATTTGTACAAACATGAAACCAATCTCCGCTGTGAACCAATTCTAATAATACATGTCATGTTGACTTTCGCTCTGCGTGACTAAAAAGGATGCATTTGGTAACTGAAATGTGAACTGTTTACCTATTCAATGCAAACCCACGTCCACCTCTGCTGGTAGTTTTTGCACGAATCAATCTCAGTCAATATTAATAAAATTCATTGCAATAAGGAACTCCAGCGAAAAGTCGTTATTTAAAAGTGAATAAATAATTATCTCATCAAAACACCGTGTTATGTTGGTACATTGTATTTGGAACATCTGACGTCACGTGTGTATTCTGTTTTTGGATTAGTATGGACATTTAAAAAAAAATCGTTTTGTTCTTTAAATACTTTTTTTTTTTACTTTGGTGAAATTTAAACCTAATTTGGGTGATTTTAAGCTCTATAATTGTTGTTCAATATAAAAAAAAACAATTATTAATAACAAAAATTAGATTATTCATGAGCAAACCAATTGTCAATATGGATATTTTGATAATATTAATGCTCAATACTATTACTATTCTTCGAGTTAAAGCTTCTAAAAAGGCACATAATGTTATTATTTATGTTACTATGAATATAATATAAAATTATGTACGGTAAAGCTCATCCTTGTTTTGACATTTGACATTCTAATCCCAAAACCGACCAGCCATACATATGGAACTAACTTTAAAAAAAAAAAAAAAAACGAAATACAAGGGTATTTACGTTTGAACGTCACTGATAAAAAAAAATACTGAATTTCCTTATTCAATGTAAATTTGGAAACAGTTTGGACTTGTGAAATTGTCAAAATCCCTGTTTAAACAAATCAATGTTATTGCAAGGTGCATTCAACTTTTTAACGGTTATTCAAAATTAATTTGAACCCTTTAGGAAGTGATCTCGAAATATTTTTTTCATGTAAAATCTAACCTGTATGTTCGGAAATACGTTTACTCCTTGGTTGATAGATATTGTGTTTGTACAGTAGAACTCCGTTCATTCGTCATCTATTTTCAGTGGACTCGGGTCGCATGTCGCGACATTATCAAATACCGAGATTCTTCATCAAACAGGTAATCAATTTGGTAGGCCTGCGAGTCGAAAGGACTTGTGTAAATTGGCGACATCAGTCGGTATGAATTCAATTATCTGTTCAGAGATGAAACGGGTATTAACAAAATCTGTTATAGATTATTATATTATATACTTATTAAAGATTGAGTTAGAGTCTGTAATTAGAGGTAGCTTAAGGATTATTTTTATAATCGTTTTCTGTGCCTTTATGATTGGGTCTAATGCAGATGAAGTACCACCACCCCCCATGCTATGATACCATACTCAACAATAGACTGACAGATCGCAAAATAAATCTTTTTAAGTGTTGTAAGTCGTATTGTTCTGAAAAAGCGCGTGGTTTTTATTATTTTATTTGCGATGATTTGGGTATGAAGATTCCATTCGAGGTGTGGATCATTATTAGTACATATACGGTGTCCTCTGGCACCCATAGCTGAGATCCACTCTGGAGAATGTTAGGCACTAAACTAAGGTAAAGCTACCTTACAACTGCAAGGTTTATCAACTCCTTTGAACTGTGCTTGACAAAACCCAACATTTTTGTAGCTGATTTACAGATCTTTTGATTGTGAGCATGAAATGTTAAATGAGCGTCAAAAACATGCAAATTTTTCCCGCTAGGTATTATTTTTTGTCCCACTTAAAAAGCATTTTCTGCTTTAGAAAACAATAAATTCTCGTCGAGTACTTTTCATAGAAAAGTTGATATCTCTAACTGTAAATACTACTTTACTAGCGTACATAATTTAACAATAGAGCTAGTGTCCATAATATATTGTGTTACTGCATTTATAATACTATGCACATGAAAATAAGAAATAGGCGATAACCGAGCACAAATTTATTTTACATACAATATTGTATTGAGTTGGTTGCGCAAATCCTCACAGCGAAGTCGCCAATTTACGTAAGATTCTTCGACTCCTATGACCAAACAACAAACTACATGTACCAAAAATACACTCAACAAAATATGGACTAAAATCTTTAGAATATATAGCTTACACACAATACAATAAATTACCCAACGATATTAAAAATACAATCCAACGTGAAAGTCTCAAAGTAAGATGCTCTACTATTTGAAAGAATACCTTAAGGATTAATGGTGTGATGTGTCTCTGTAATAAGTATAACTATATAATGTACCAGTGATGTGTTTCTTTATAATAAGTGTCTCTGTACACTTATATTATAATGTACCAGTGATATGTCTTTATTACAAATGCAAATTATGTGTTGTAAATGTTGTTAATGTACTGTGAATGTTAATTATGTATCTTAAATATTAAGTATGTTTGTTTCTAAAAACTGTACTGCAGGTTCTGCATGTGATCTCACAATGAGTTTCTTAACTCTTGGGAATACGAGGCAACATTGTACAATTGTTAATAAAAAAATAAAAAAACACTTTGTATTTAACCACTGTCAACACGAGAAACTTTGTTGGCTTACCTTTTGTTAAACTTCCTTTGTATATGTATTTGTATTAAAAGCTGTTTGTTTCTTACAAATAATCTCCATCACTGAAGGAAGAAAATACTATTCCTTACAAATCAGGTATTAACCAATCTCATAGCCGCTGCGCACCCGGGCAGCTAACAGATTCCCAAGGTTTGCACGCTTCTACGGTTTACCGCTGAAGCGCCACGACTGTATGAAATATTTCTTAGAACATAATGTTTCACAGATGCTAAATTCATAACGCACGTACGGAATTCATTTCGAACTCGCTCTCGGGCAGTATTAATACGGATGAGTGGTTGTTTTTAGCACGGAATTCGAATAGCGCACTGTTTAAAGTGTAGTAAAATCAAAATAGAAAAGATATTTAGAGAAAATCGCCACTGGGAGAAGTGAAGAGAAGGTCGGGAAGGATGTGACTATGAATGTGACTATAAGTGTTGGAAATGAAATGGCTGGGCGGAGCGGGGCAGTGAAGGACTGATGTCTGTGACGATGATAGAAAAACAAGTTCAACGTACGCTATATAACTATATAATATATACACACTATACAGGTATAAATATTCATCCTCTCGCTGAAACTAATCATTAGTACTTCGAACCTTTGACTTTGAGCTAACGGTTATTTTATGGAAAACTTCTTCTTGGAGAGAAATTCACTAAAAACGTCCGAGTGAGCTGTGCACTGTGTACTGTGTACTGTGTACCCGTATTATAGATATGGTACGTACACTGGCACACATTTGCATACAGTATCATTGCACTGAGTGCCTCAAAATTACACGCAATTTATATTCAATTTTGAAATCAAAAAAATAATTATTTACTAAAAGTGGGTGAATGAGAGATGCTAAAATTATGTAAATCCTGTTGTTCTGCGTGTCATGTACCGCATGCTCCGATGAAAATCGCAGATAAAAACCTTTAACCACGATTTTAACAAATTTTGAATGGGATACCAAAAAACTACGACGGCCTACCAATCGCACGGACTGCACGCATAGTAACGCACCGTAGTATACCTTACGAATTTACTATAACAGATTCACTGGCTAAAATTTATGAAGTATCTGGGAAGTCAGGAAGGAGATCTAGAGGCTTTCTAGGGAGTCCTGAAAGGACCTTTTCAAGAATATCCTCTATTCTTTACAGATACAAAATAACAATAAGTGTGATTAGTGACAGCTAGGTAGAAAAGTGTATAAATATCTGATAATCAGCTACGAAAAGTGACTCCTGGATGACCTGTGGGGGGAAGAATCCGCAAGGAACAACACACAAGACTTTATTTATGCAGAGAATAGAATATATATGTTAATTGTTTAAATTAACACATTTAAATAAATCGATTAAGTAAACATTATCATTTAAATACGAGGAAACACATTATAAATGTAAAAACCTCACAGAATAGAGTATTTGAATTATTTTCTAACTAAATCGGTTTCACTGATAATAAATCATTATTTTTTTAAAACCCTTCCAAATTAGAATTGGGTGGAAGTATATAAAATCATATAAATAAGTCGTCACAATGTGGATTAGCCGCAGTTTGAAAATGGCCTTGGAAACACCACAATAATAAAAACTTAAAATAATGTCATACCTTAATAATAACAATATTAAATAAAAATAAATAAAAAAACATATATATTTGGTTTTTGATAAATATAATGAGGAACAGAACAAAACAACTATTGACCGCTAAATGTTATTGTTACCTTTCCAATTTCATAGTTAAAATAATAGTTAAAGTTTGAATTCAAAGCCCTACACGAAATCTATGGCTTCTCTGTGACGTCACCGTTAAATTTGGCCGTTATAAATTTTATATTAAATTGTGTATGCAAATTCGAGACGTTTTTTACTCTTCCAAATTTAACCAACTTTAATTGAAGAACGCATTGTAAAAAGTCAGCATCTTGTGTCTATTGTTTTCCAGTGTACAAACATGTGAAAATACAACCCTAATCAATCACTCTTTCATTAATTTTTTTCCATGTTTCTAATATGCCGAACCTCGTATTTGAGGTTATGCCAAAACAAGAATTAACTATACATAATTATATATTATATTCATAGTAGTTAGTTAACGTAATTAATAAAATAATGTACATATTTAGAAACTTTAAATCAAAGAATAATAAGTTCAGCAGTTGATTTCGGTTTGCCTACGAATCATTGATACATAGATCGATGCTACGAATATAAGTTTTTTTAATTTTTATATTGAACCACAATTATAGAGCTTCAGTCACCCAAATTAAGTTTAAATTTCGCCAAAATAAAAAAGAAATACACGTTAAAAAAAAAAAACAAACAACAAATAAAAATGTTCATACAAATGCAACACCAGAATACACGCGAAGCTATCTGTGTGACATCAGATTCCGGGAAAGGAATGGTCCCAACCAAATAGGGCGTTTTGATGAGATGGTTTTTTTTATTCAGTTTAAGATTGATGCACGAGTATAAAATGTATCGAAAGCACCTCCTGCCCCGATCCTATCTTCCTCTTCCTCTCCCCCCTTCCATCTTACTTTGTTTTTTTCTTTATCTTGTCAGCTTCATAAATAAAACATTTGTATTTAACCACTGTTAGCATAAGAAACTTTGTTAGCTTACCTTTTGTTAAACCTCCTTTGTACATATATTCATATTAAAATCCGTTTGTTTCTTACAAATAAATAAATAACGATATATAAATTCTACGTATATTTTCTGAATCGGCGTTTGCTGATCCGTATGAATACATTATTTTTAAGCCATAATATGTTTCAATGTATCAACTACTCACTGGCACTACAGTGTACAGCTATTTTATGTACACCCGGTACCCATAAAGTGCTAGTGGTTTAGGAACGTTATGTCATAAAATATAGGATTTTACCTGGCAGTTTAATGAGGAAGGTACCTAACTACCAACAGCAACAGGTTAGTTAGAGAAGCGGTGAATTTAGTATCTACATTGGCTTATTCCTAGGGATCAGTTAACACAAACGTCTTGTTGTTACTTGTTTTATTTATAATCAGTGGGAGTCAATCGGATATTAAAGTTTACTACGGTTGGATAAAAAAAACAACTCAGAATGTCACTCAAATCAGAAAATTTAATATTGCGTAAACTACACATATGAAAAAATCCTATGTTGATTCTTTTAGATGCTTCCATAGGCTTTTTCACACCCCAGGTTTAATTAAAGGAATTTATCACATCGCTGCACCAGCGATTAGCGAACTAATGACGTCGGCGGTTCTTTAAAACGACTGTGGCTAGAGAATATAATGTAATACTTTACATTATATTACAAATATATATACATATATATATTTTTTTTTTTTCGAAGGAAGCAAACATTTTGGGGTGTGACATTATATATTAAATGAAAAACACAATTTGGAAAACACCACTTTTATTGAATTAATAACCGTCGCCGGTATATAGATATATATGCGTAATTTACGATTTACGCAAAAAAAACGTTTTTCGATGTACTAGAAATAATAATAAATAGCATAATAGTAAATAGTATAATATTATAATAAGTAAATAGTATAATAAATGATAAATAGAAATGCGGAAACAAAAAGTAACATCCACAGTAAATTGACTATATTAATTGTTTTTGTGTTTAATTCGTAGAACTCCATTTAATAATTTTATTATTAAGTTCTGGAAGTATTTTTAGTTTTTATTATTGTGACAGCTATTTCTGCGTTCAAGGCCATTTTCAAACTGTTACAGTTACAGTATGAAAATGGCCTTGAACACTGAAACAGCTGTCACAATAATAAAAACTAAAAATACTCGCAGAACTTAATAATAACATTATTAAATTTGATTTACATTAAAGTAAAAAAAAAAAAGTAATTAACTAACTAAAGGGAAAAAAATGGTGAATAGAAATGGGCTCCTTGATTGTATATCTTGTTGATATTTGCTGTAGTGATACTATTTCGCTCTTTCATATGTTGTATTTTGAACAAATATTATGATGGTCTCCTTGATTGTATATCTCGTTGATATTTGCTGTATTGACGCTATTTTGCTCTTTTTTATGCTGTCTTTTAAACAAATAATATGATAGTCTCCTTGATTATATATCTCCTTTATATCTGGAGATATCTTTATAATTGACCGGTCAGTGGCTGAGTTGGCATCGCGTTTGGGTCTCACCCAGGCGTCGTGAGTTCAATTCCTCAGCTGGCTAAGTCCTCCATTTACGACACAAGCAACATCTTCCGCTTACTGTGATGGTAGTAGGACATTTTCAAATATTGTCAGGTTATTCGTAACCAGGGAATATTTGTCTTTCTTTTAAAAAAAAAATATTTAAGTGCTTCCATCTATTCTCACTGTAACAAAACTGTTGTACTGTTTTTTTATTTCCTGTGTGATACTTGCTGATATTTTGACATTCTTATCATAGCATTTAATAGCTATTATGTAATTGAAGTCTATTATCACAACGATAAAACTGTTTTATATTTTGACCACTGCATGCATGTACCTAGATTGTTCTATTATTGCGCTACTATTTGAATGATTGTTTTTATTTATCGTTGTATTATATAATATTGTTAGACTAAACTCCTGCTGCCACGCTACTTGCAGTAGCTTAGCGTATACAAATTCCAGTTTGAAAATAATACTATCAAATAAAAAATATATACATAAAGGCATTTCAATGTTTAAAATCTTCTTCGTGTATTTATTTAGAATGTTTATAAGTGGTGACGGTAAATAAATAACTGTATGTACTAAATTTTGATCCAACATCAAATATGATAATAATTGTAATTGAAAAATTAACATCACTTTATTAAATTTCTACATGTTACTGTCAAACTGTTCCTACCTACATATATAATGTTTTCATACAGCGGAAACTGAAGCTAGGTTCACTGACAGGCCATACAACATTATGATTTCTATTAATAAACAGCCCAAGTGGGTCAGGGCGATTGTGGCTGGGTAAATGCAATTCTTAGGTAGGTACTCCGTCCTGTTAACACTTCACAAGGTGCGCACTGCGCACAGACAACTTTGCTGGGAGAACTAAACTCGGGCGGTTAGGTAGTGTTGACAGCTAAATCGTATTCCTGGACATAAGGAACCGGAGGGAGACAGCAGGACGCAGGCGTCAAGGACTTACTTAAGACGATGAAGATAAAATAATGGGATTGTTTTAAAACTAAGCCAGGAAATGCAATTAGCTAGGTTTTTTATAGTACCTAATATTCAGTGGAGTGCAGTCCATACAGTTCTAGGGAAAACCACGAACCATAAAGAAAAATGAAAAAATTTAGAAAAATTTAAATAATGCGATAAATTTCAAAGAGATAAGTAAGAGCTCATACATTCATTTATTTATTGAGTTAGCCATAAAAATCAGCAGAAGATATTATAATGGGCATTTTCAAATATTCAATGCACATTTGGTCATAGAGCAAATCACGCCACTGCTAATTGCATGTAATAATTTATTTGTAAGAAACAAACAGCTTTTGATGCAAATACATATACAAAGAAAGTTTAATAAAAGGTAAACCAACAAAGGTTCTTGTGCTAACAGTGGTTAAACACAGATGTTTTATTTATGAAGGTAACAAGATAAATAAATAAATAAAAAAAACAAAATAAGAAGGAAGGGGGGAAAGAAAGAGGAAGATAGGATCGGGACAGGAGATGCTCTCGATACATTTTATAATCGTGCATCTATTTGTGGTCGTATGTATTACTTCGGTTCGATATTTTGAAAGGGTATTATGAAGAATGTCGATATTGTGAAATTGTGCGTTATATTGCGCACAAATACGGGGAATTGGAGAATTTATCCTAAGATTCGTCCTGCATGCGGGCAAATGAAAAAAACGGCAATAATGCATGGATGGGATGTTGTTTACCTATGGGAGTATGTTGCTTTTCCAAAAACACCTCTGAAATGATGCGAACTTATTTATATCACCGTATAAAAATGCATGTTTCTTCTATACAACTTACGAAGTCATAACGTGTTTGAATGAGGAGCCATAATAGAAATTATTTATTTATTGGGGAATGTGGGGAGGTTAGTGCAGTCCCACACACCCCATAAAGTATATACAAATAACATAGATAATATATATTCATAAAAATTGGAAATGTAAAAAGAACATAATAGACGTGAGTGAATTATTGTACTTGAGATTGATGGAGCCAATATATTTCTCCATTTTGCTTCCATGCTGGAATCCAGACTCTGGCTGAATTCAATGATGAGGACATTTCGGATTTGTTTACCCTCTCCCTAAATCCTGCCGCCCTGTTTCTTATGAGGGCTGCAAAAAGCCAGGAACTCGCCCCTCCGTGAGCATGTTGGAGGCACTGCAGTGTCTGGAAAGACCGAACATCGCGCTGTAGGCGTTGTTGTACTGTACCCGAAATCTTTCCATGCCACCCCTTTCTTGAAGTTCGCCCAGAGCTCGTACGTATAAAGAGTTGTACGAGTACATAACGCAAGAAATAGCGCCCTTTTCACGAGTGGACTGCAAAGCCGAAACCTGCTCCTGAGCATGTTTGACTTCACACTGAGTGCTCGTCTTCGCCAGTCGATATCATCGTCATCCATCAACTTACTAGTAATATAATTTATGAAACGTGATTACCAGTAAGACATGTTCAGTATGTTTAGAAAAACAAAATTAGACAGAAGATACATTTAGAGCTGTAAGGTGAGGGGAGGGGGCGAGACAGAAAGCGGTCCTTCGCTTACACCTCTAGTTGCACGTTTCTGATGGCATTCCATCTCTTCCATAAACGTATATCGGACAAAAATCAGTAGTTAACGTTTATGAATATGGAATTAAATCTCGGTTATGAGGTTTAGCTTTAACTTGAAATTATCCGATGTATTATCTAGAAAACAGAAGAAAAATAAGAGACTCAACTCTTTTACTTAAAATTATTTATTCCGTATTAGACTGTTGTGTACTCCTGCAACTAATCAACTTCAAAGTACCTCATCGACAAACTCGGCAAAATATGTTATTCTGTAACAACAATAATTCTGGGACTAGCTACCAAATACATTCACCCATTTCTCGCCCACATACACTTGGAAACAAATTCACCTCTGCTATAGATATATTTAATATAAGTTTACCCATGTCTAAAAGATACCTGAATGACATTTTTATGTTGCAACGATTATAAGAGCATCGCATAGGAGCTATGGTTTAATTATTTTTTTGTTCAATCTACAATACAAAAAGTTGTTCTTCTTTTTTCTTTCTCTGTATCATGCAGTACATTATGTATTATACAATTTCATACATTTTTACATCATCCGAAATATAAAAACACGTTGTTTTTTTTCACAATGTCATGCACTTATATTATATTGTATCACTTGTATATTAGGTATCATGCAGATCAGGCTAGTACTATATTTTTTTCAGATGTATTATCAACGAATTAAAAACATTTCCCTTTATTACTTCTCTGTGTCATACATTTATACATTATTATACATACATACACATCATAAATATGTTATACTTATATACCCTACTACGAAACATGTTATTTTTTGTTAACTTAAAACCTTTTTCTTTTTCTTTCTGTACACAGAATCATTTAAATGTTAAAATATGTAAAAAAAAACCATTAAAATAAATAAATTAATAAACAAATATAGTAATTGTGATGATTGCATCAGAGCGTTACTATCCAAGGGTCGAGATGAGATCTTTGACTCTGGGACGCTGTGAACACGGAAAACTATCATTTTACAGTAAAGTTGTTGGATTTGTAGAGGTACCGACATAAACTGCATCGAGCCGAAGGCGAACTTTAAAAGCCCTTGGGTAACGACAACGAATAATAATCATTAATAATTTACTATCCAATCACATCATACTTGCACATATTGCGTAGCTCTTGTCCAATCTTTACGATCTTCGTGCATATTACCTGCGCGCTCCGTGAGATGATGTTCGCTTTACACTTTGAAGCAGAAGGCTGTGGATTCGATTGAAGTGCGTATTACATTATAATAAGAAACATTTAATTTATTTAATACATCGTTGGCTTGCCGCAAACCTGTATTTTCGAATCGACATACTGATTTAAAAAATTCCAATGTATAAATATTTTGATGGGTTTAGAGTAATTGTTATTTATTTATTTGATTACACGCCCATCTGGGCTTTTCATTGGATTTTAGAAAATAATATAAAGATCTATCGAAAATTACAAGTACATAGAGATTCTAAACCATAAAAGGGAGGTGGGGAAATACCTGGCTATTCAGATCTGGTCACCAAACATGGCTAAAAGCCATTTCAAGCAAGGTTTCAATTCTGAATGGTGGTCTTTCACTAGGGCGATACTGAGAGTATCTTCCACTCTGGAACGTGCACAAATATACTATATATTATTTTGAAATTAATTAATTGTGAAATAACACAAATTAATTAAATAAAATTTACTTGCGAACGCCGGGATTTGAACCAGCGACCTTCGGATTCGTAGTCGAGAGCCTTACCCCTCGACCATGGAGGCCGTCAAAACTATAGAATATTACATATTGTAGGATTCATCAAAGTGCTGGTATAGATGACGCTTTGCTGTATAAATGGAGTCAGGAAATACAACAACAACACCTCCAAACCTGTTGCCCAGATCATGCATCCTATTGGTTAATGAATGAGACTGATAGTTGGTTGTGCAAGTGTTGCAAAAAATGTTACAGTTTGTCTTGTGTTCCTCGTCGGTATATTTAATTTAATAGAGACGAGGATGGCAGGGCTGTCAAATAGGTTGTTAATAATTATATATTTTCGTTATGTAGTTACTTCTCGCAATAAAAAAAATGTGCAAAATGAAGTGGATCAAAAACAGATTACCAAAAGTTACTTTGTGACTTTTAGCAGCGAGTCGAGAATATAGGGGATGTCTATCCCTACCTGGTGGTGGTTGAGTTGAAGCTATCTATTAATAATTCAACAAACAACAAAGCAACATTACAACCTGATTTAATAATAAAGACTTAATTAATACTTTAAATCAGTTATAATAAATAATTAAATAATAACTTTGTGTGTAGGTGCATTAAATTAGAGCAGATTACGAAGAAAATAGTGTAAGGAGAATATATGACGCGAGTGTGAATGGAAGAAGCCGGGGACGTCCGAGGAAGACATGATAACTAAATACTTCAATAGGGCCATGAATGAATGAATGAAGCAAGGAGTGTGCTTCTCTGCTTACCCCTGCGGAGATACGGCGTGATGGTTAGTTAGTTAAATCAAACAACCCCTTAGAAACCCCGAATTTGCCGCATATTAAGCTTCTAAATTCACGGAAACCGTTTCTGCAAACAGTGGCAATCTGAGAATAGTCTCCACTTGAATAATTGCAAATAAGACCATTTTTATTAGTCAGCAAAAAAAAATCACAACATCGACAATTCGACCAAAATTAACATAGGCATCACCCATTTGGAATAGAGTCATTCCAGAATATATTGTTCCAACGATTCACCGAAAGACCCCGGTTCGTCAGGAATATCATAATTAACATGGGCTCGAAAATTCCTACACTCCGAAAACATAAGAGATTTAGCCAAAACATTTTACTCCAAATTAGAATCGAACTCGAATCCCTCTATCTCCAACCTTGGCCGCTGGACCCCCAGCACCGACCCAATTTCATCTTATACCCTATATTACCTTAGTGAACGGGCTTAAATACAAGATTGCCATGTAAGTGCCGCTAGAACATAAAACACAGTTTACTATTCTTTGAAATAATAATAAATAAAAGCCTTACAGTAGCAACAGGCAGCCCGCTCACTGGGTAGAGAAGATTATCTCCACATGTATGCACCTTTAACCACAGTTGACACAGGAAGAGGGAGAAATGTTTCCTTGCACTGTACACAAAAATATTACAGTACGATATATAGTAAAAAAATGTAATTTCTTTGATGCATGTACTCCATGATCCATACGGGTTGATTATCTAATTATTTCAATTCGTAATATACAATAATCGTTTCCTAATACCGACACGCCCTCGGTGAGGCGGCAAGGAGCCGATGTAGCACAGCACATCTTCTCAGTTCATCGACACACTGAGGTGCATAATTCACTATAATGCTACTGCACTTCAGTGTACTCGTATACCGGTTGGTTGCCGATGACCGGCAGTTGGCAGTTGGCAGTTTCTCAGTGGGCCTTTAAAATATCGCCATTCTAATTGACGATTAAATCGCTGCACGCGCCGTTAAAAACGCAGGCAATAAATTAGGTAGCGGAAAACACGCCAGAACTGTGATAATTATTGCGAATTTCGGCAATGAAATGTGCAATTTGCCTCATTTAGAGTCATTCGTATTTTCACCTTTTTATGAGGTCAAAGATCCTGGGTGAAAAGTTGACAATCACTGCACGTTACAACTTTTAATATGAAACAGACTATACAAATAATATTCTACTTTAATTAACCATCACGCCGTTTCGCCGCAGGGGTAGATACAGAGGATAACACACTCTGTCTCGGCAAACACTCTTGACTTCATTCACATTCATATATCGTCTCAAACATACTCATCTATCATCCTGACTCTCGATCCGAGTCAAGAATAATTCATTTATTTTATTTAATAGATTTAATAATACAGATATATCTTAACGCGATCCACCGGATAAAATTCCAACGAAATCACGCGCTCCTTATGCAGGTGGCGACAAGGTTGAAATTCTCGCTTAACGTCGGCCGCATGTTTCCCTTTACGCAAAAAAACCATCACCAAAATGCGTGTTTTATTCTATTCTGTAATAATTATTAAAATGTTTTACGGTCATATTCTAAAAAACTTAATTTACCACAATGAACAATATGATAATTTCGGAAAAGGGATTCGTAAGTAGAAGAGTTTGCCCTTTAAACATTTTTTTAATGTCTGATCCATTATTTTTTTTAGGCTTATAAAAAGACACAAAAAAACCTGGTTAAACGAAAGGCCAAGGTGTGTTCTACTTGCAGTATTTAATTAAATCATCTATGATATTTCTAGGTCATCAAATTCTCAAACCGAAAACACATGATTTTGCATTACTTCCCATTGCATCGCCTTAAAAGCTCATTGATTCACTTGCTCGTGCCATTGTCTTCCCCGGGCGTCCCCGACGTCTTCTACTATTAACTTCCGCCTTAAACTTACGCAGACTTAAACCGAAGTATCTTACAGTATTAATGTCCTAGAGTCCTATGTTAATAGCCGTGTAGACGCAAATAGTAGAAATGGTAATTTTCTCCCATAAGCGAAAAAGGCTGCAATTCAATCAGTACCACGATGAACACAGACTGTGTCCTTTTTACGTGTGTTCAAACGTGTTCTGTTTTATGAGCGCGGAGGTGTGCAATGTCAACAATGCAGCAAAAACCCGCGGCAGCAGGTTTTTAATCTGCTAGTTTTATATATTGCCCTCAGGCCCTTGAAAGGCGACGAAGGCAATAAAGAGTTAAAAACAAGAAGGAATCGAACCCTTGGACCGTTCATGTAATGTTTCAATAAAATAAATCCGAGTAAATATGGCTATCAAGAAACTGGGCGTCTTGAATAGGGCTAGTAGATTCTTCAATAGTGATCAACTGCTAATCCTATACAAATCTCAAGTACGTCCAACAATTGAATTTGGAAGTCACCTCTGGGCTGGAGCTCCCAAATACTTGATAATACTGTGCAAAGGAGAGCGGTTCGTCTGATTGACAATCCGATGTTAACAAACCGACTGCCATCTCTGATGCACAGACGAAGTGTAGGTATGCTGAGTCTGTTCTGCAGATATTTCAATGGAGCCTGCTTGGAGGAGCTAGCAGCATCGATCCCCTTCGCGCCGGTGCATGTGCGTGAAACTCGACGGACACGAGCGGAACAGGTTCACGGTTGATATGAGAACGGGTCGTTTCGCCGACTCGTTTTTGTGTAAATCGGCTCGTATGTGGAACGGTCTTTCCTCCAATATTTAATCCGGGCCTCTTCATAAACCGTATTAACAAATCCCTTCCTACGGCCCCCTCCTTAACCCGCCTCACAACATTGCCAAACCGGGTAGCGATATAGCTCCCCTGTGCGTGCTCTGTACATACATATTTAATTGATTTGTGCTGTTTCACAAATAATTCATTTAAAAATAATATATAATATATTTGCGCAAGTTCCAGAGTGGAAGATACTCTCAGTATCGCCCTGGTGAAAGACCACAATTTAGAATTGAAACATTGCTTGAAATGGCTTTTAGCCTTGTTTGGTGACCAGATCTGAATAGCCAGGTATTTCCCCACCTTCCTCTTCCCCTTCTCCTTCCCCTCCCCAACACCTTCAGCCTCACAACATTTCCCAATTGAGGATGCCATAGTCTCACTGGCTCCAGACGGTTGGGAGCAGTTGGGACTCTTGTGCGGTATTCATATAAAAAAGGGCGCTCTTTGAGAAAAATAAAAATAAATAATAATAATAATAAAAAATAAATAAATAGTTTATGGAAATGTACAAAATAGATGAAATATTAAATATGCGTTTTTGTTTATTTATTGAAACTCTGGAAACTCTGGACTGTACTGTACTGTAACATTTACTCGGGCACTAAAATTGAAGGAAAGAGGAAGGCATATATGGTAAAGGGTCGTGGATTTTAGTGCCGGTATATAATGATACGTAACTCGACAGAGCCTCATTAACACCCTCATTGCTGACACCGCGCGTCACGCGTTGACAGTAATTTGACCGGCATGCGCGCAACGCGCCTCGCGCGTTGAGCCGTCTGTTCCATTTCCGGTCTAAAACAGACGCAACCATGTGGTTTTGAGTCGTTTCTAGCCTCAGCGCTAGGCACTGTCACTGTTCGGCAGTTTGAATGGATCCGTCATTCATACCGGTTGTTAGAAGCGTTTTGTCATTGTCGTGCATAAAGCAGCGTTTACACGAGCAAAAACAGTAGATAATGTTGTCCATACGAAATTTTTCCGCATGTAAATACTCCTTTAGTTCGCCATAATAAATAAAACATTACACATGCCTCTTTCTCTTTTTCTTTCTGAAAAAAAAACAGTAAATTATGATGTCTATACAATATTATGCTCATGTAAACACTCCTTTAGTTCGCTCGACCTTTCAGTCAAATGTGCTCAGCATGGCATTAATATGTACTAATTTTAGTTAGCAATGAACGTGTTAATAATCCTTCATCGTCCTTATCGAAGTAACGTTCTTTCCATAACCCAAAACCCCGATGACGATGATGGATGGTAGGTGATTAATGATGCGTTCAAATTCAGGACCAGGAGACGCCACAAGCTTAACGACAGATTTTTTGACAGTGAAAATTCACAAGGGTATGTTAATGTTTTACAAAGAAAGCCTTTTTTTTAAAGGGAAATAACTATAATAAGCAATTGCAGCCCGATTTATTTATTTATTCATTTCAAACATAAATACCGTATATTTCGATTTTTTTTTCTAAAGTTAGTTTTCATAGTTAAAATAATTTTCAAAGTTTTAATTTTTAAAAGCCCACCAAAACGCTCCAAATCTATGACCGGTCGGTTTTGAGGTTAGAATGTTGTAAGCGACCATTGTCGTTACAAGACTGTTAAACATGTAGGTGCTGGATTAAGCCACTTTCTATGCTTCTGGGGGTACGGGGCCGACTATCCTTGAGGCCGGTTCAGGAATCCTTCAGATGGGAGGCAGGAGAAGTGAAAGACTTTCTATGGTTACAAGATGCGACTGGGTACGAGTCACGATTGCTCGTCCGAGTGTGACTGGTTTATTTTCAGAAATGTTCATTTTTATATCATTACAAAGTGATACAAGTTTTCAACACCAGGGGCGCTGCTGAGGCAGACATGTAAATGGGGGGTCCGTGCACGGTACTGTGCTGCCACGGGGTTAGTTGCATTGTCGAAAACCCGCAACACGGTATCGTGCTGTCGCGGGGTCGGATGTGTTATCGAAGTGATAGGAAAGTCTGCCACACGGTACTGGGCTCCCGCGGAGTCAATCTATTATGGAAATTACCGTGTGCTCCAATCACGTCGATAACACTGCGAGATAAACAAATGTTATAAATCTTACACAAGATGGTGCCAATAGTACAATACAAATCACGAAGTACATTGATAAACATAATGTTGCCAAATTGGAATCCTAAGAATCATGATAATTACGATCACGTCGGTTACAAATGTTAAATGTCAAAACAAGCATGAACTTTACCGTACATAATTTTACATTCTATTCAAGGTGAACCATAACTAAACATTTTTATATTGAACAACAATTATGGAGTTTAAAGTCACCCAAATTAAGTTTAAATTTCATCAAAGCTAAAAAAGTACATATTTAAAATACAAAACGAAAAACAAAAATCTCCGCACTAATCCAAAAACAGAATACAAACGTACCAACATAATAAGGTGTTTTGATGAGATGTTCATTTATACGCTTCTTAATATTTTTCACCGAAGTACCTTATTGTGCGATGAAAATATGACAATGTAACTATTTTCAGCTGGCAACGTAATTCACTTCATGAGCTATGGGAATTCCATTTCGAGTGAATACCCCCCCCCCCAAAGTAATTTTGGGGGTGTTTGCTCCTGGAAACCTAAAGCCTATCCAGTTTTGAAGAGTTTGCTGCTTCTAACACTCGAAGGGGAATTCCCTAATTAAAATGGAATTTTTCAACAATACCGTGTCCCGTGCCGAACATGGAATAAAATGTAAACATTATTTGAATCCAGTCAAAATAGTGTTTACAAATGTTCTGCAAACTCTCCTGACCGCAATCCGATTGAAAATTAATGGGCGACAGTGAAGAAAGGTCCCGGAAAAAAATATTGCACCACAAGAGGAAATCTGATTTCTGCAATTTTTAACTTCGCTTTCATGATGATGAAGACAAAACTTTATGTTATTCATTAATTTATCAGGGTCAAAATGAAATAAAAATGTAACAAAGAGTAGAAGTTGACATATAACATACTAGTTTTAATTCAAAATTTGGAAAAATTTAACTATTATATATTGATAATGTTCAAAATTGAAAATCGTAACATATAGACATCATTCAATTTCATATACCTACGAGAGCAACTCGTTCCAAAATCCTGTTTAAATGTACCAACACCAGGCCTGAGCATTACAAACACTCGCTTGTACCTAGATTACATGAAGTCAGTAATAGATACGCAGATGTAGCGGATCTGTTTAACTGCACGGAAGGTAAGCAAAACAAGGCTATACTATCATATCTTTTCAATCAATATTAATATAACTTAAGTTTACTATATGTTTTATATGTACGCATATCTTTTACTTTTATATCCTTCTTGAACTTTTATTCTTTATATACTCTCTGATGTCATTGTACGACCTAATGCCACATTTAATAGTTACCTTTTGTGCTATATTCATGTAATTATTGTTTATGGTATATTTATACCGTTGACATTAAATAAATATATTGATGCTTGAAAGATATTCTAAAAAAAAGCTTGTCGCAATTAATTCGCACACCACTGTAGTAATTTATTTTTTTTAATACACGAAAACGTATTTTATTTAAATGCATTTTCAAAATTGTTTTGGCTGACTCACCAGGGAAAAAGAACAGAATGATCATTCACAGAAGAAAAGTCGATAAACACAACGGAAAAGTAAATGTACGAAACATTACACGCGTTTCTTTAGTAATAGGAGAATCCTGTTCTTCGAAATATTGAAATGATATTTAATTGGTAGGTAAGGTGACCGTATGATTATGGCGTCTAAGAGTTTCACAGGAAAACTATATAGATTGTTTTGAGATCCTATTCTTCAGGAATATAATAAATCTATATGATACTCTGCCTGTGAAGACAGCAGACAAATTGGGTCATAAATACGTATTAGTTTTATGTCTCATTAGTTAGTTGCTAACTTAGCAAGTCTATTAGTTGTGCCATTAGTAATAAATCTTAGTTAATAATAATATTTATTTATTCAAAACACACATTATAGAAAGCTTTGACCGCCCAGCTAGGAACAAATCCCGTTTTAGGGCAGTCATTGACAAGTTTAGTTCATATTAAGTGCCATTTTACAAAAATAGAAGGGATTAAAGCTAGTATTGACATAGTATGGTATCTAGAAAAAAGTATAATAATTAAGTATAAAGAGATGTGAAGAATAGCATAGAAAAGAAAAAAACAATTGTGTATACCAGATAATTTGAGTATAGTATAATAGTTAATACTTGTGAATAGACGAGAACAACAAATATTATAGAGTAAACAATTATGTATATGTGTTTGATAGGTACTGGTTGGTGCCACGAGGAAAAAATGCGTTTAAAATTGAGTACTAAAAAAAGATAATATTATTGAGAAATATTGATAAGATTGAGTATCACTCAGCTTTATGAGCCGACGACGAAACTCGGGGATGCAGCCCGAAGAGGATGCAGCAAATACACATATAGCATAATTATATATATACATAGTAACATTACTTAAATCTGAGAAGTTGGATAATGATATCAAATATTAAACAAGATTAAGGTATGTTTGTACAAGAATGTTCGGGTGTTAAAAATTCTACATAAACCTTATATAAACGGTCCTTATTTTTGATATGTTTTATGTGATCCTTCTAATATGTTCCATACTTTTAATAAACATTCCCCTTCCTTGTTCTTAACACGTTTAATTTAAAACTGCCTAGTGTATTTTCTATTATACGTTGGTTAGCTAGTTTTTATTTAACGATTAATAAGCTGATTTTATTGTAAAATATTTTGATTCAGTAAAACGGTCATTTCTAACGACGTTGAACATTAAAATTATCAATAAAGGAAGATAAAAAAAAGACAATTATTTTTATAAACAATAATTATTAGCCTGAAACACTCATCCAAATTGAAAAAATCCTTCCGAGAATAGATAAATGTCGCCGACAGGACTCGAACCTGCACCCTTCTGATTGCCGTTCAGATGCTCTACCGTTGAGCTACGTCGGCTTATCGCAAACCCGCCAAGTTAATCAATATATACTAGTGTTTCATTCAATAATTACTGTTTTTTTTATTATATTTCACCTGTAAACAACCAACTTTATTAGTATGAGGAAGGCTTGTAACAGCTAAATCCCTCAATAGATGGCGTCGAGACGATGAGACAAAAAAAAAAGGAAGTAAGAAAAATTATGTATTCACCGCTTCTCAGTATGTTCACATTATGAAAACAATATAACACATTTAAATAATTCAATTAAGAAAACATTATCATTTATATTATTAATACGGGGAAACACATTATAAATGTAAAAACCTCACAGAATAGAGAATTTTAATTATTTTCTAACCAAATCGGTTTTAACGGTTAATAATTATTTTAAAAAAACCCGTCTAAATTAGAATGGGGGAGGGGAAGTAAATAAAATCATATAAATAAGTTAAAAAGTAAAACAATAACTTTGTTTTATTTTTAAAATTATAATGTCACATCACCAAGTTACCGCTTCAGATGAAAATATATAAATAAGTCGTCACAATGTGGATTAACCGCAGTTTGAAAATGGCCTTGTACGCCAAAACAGCCGTCACAATAATAAAAACTAAAAATACTTGCAGAACGTAATAATAACATTATTAAAAATATACTCGTACATGCTTGTGATAATGTGTATAACACATGAGTATTAATTGGCAAGAATTTGGACTGCAAATTTTTCAGTAAACGCTACGACGCACATCATTTGTACCCTGATGAACGAAATGATTGGGTTTGAACATAAATAGTGTCGTTTTTCCAATACCACCAATTAAAAACCAACGCGCATTTAACGACGCGATTCATGCATATGAAAAAATTCCACCAAATTATCACATTTTTAACTGACCTTACTTCAACACTATTGGCTTGACAAATTAATGCTATCGGGACATTAGCATATCAGTGGGTACATATTGAATTTAGTGGCGGAATTTGGATGACAGCTACATAGTACATACGAGTACGACTAGATGCATGTATTGAGTGTTGAGTGTGTATGCAACTAACGGTTGGCAGCAGACACCGCTATCTTTGCACTTGACAAATATAAATGCAAGTGGAAAATACATATTTTTTTAATCTATCTATTGCGGTATTCTCGAAGGTGGCTCGTGTATCCGTATCGCTTCCTATGTCAAACCATTTAATGAGCACCTTGAATCGCCGTCATCTGATGCTTAAAAGGTTCCCAGAAACTAAATGTTGAAAATAAAACAAGATTTAGAGAAAACCACCTCCCGATACAAAAAGCGAAAAACTATCTACCAAAAAGGACATCAGAAGAATAATAATAATAATAATTGGATGGATGATTTGTATAGCGCCGTTTTTGTGAAAAATCACCTCAACGGCGCTGTACAAATATTACTTGCTATTCTTTATCTAATTATGTACTGGTACAAATTACAACAGAGCGAGAGAATATAACATGACATTATATACATGGTTTTTCACTGGATATTAGAGGCACTGAATAACAAGGAGGAGAAAACCGCAACTAAATAAGCTATGGAGGATTAACAGAAAAAATGTCCCGAAATTCTATTTCTACGTACATGAAGAAATGTTTTACATTTGATGGGATTTTTTGAACAATTTGGTCTTTAAGACCCGTTTGAACTCTGCTAAATTCTGGATGTTAGCAATATTTGAGGGAAACTTATTCCAGTGCGCTAGAAACCCTGTCAAGATAAGCCGAGTGATGCCATTACTACAAATTACGTAAATATCTCTCAGCGAACTTAGAAAGCTGCTGGGCCTTACAGAGTTACATTAACTTATTTACAGTTTGGGGGCATTTTTATTTGGTAAGAATATTTTTAATTATGTTCTAAGTATGTGTTTGATATTATTTTGTGGTAGGTTGTTGTGTGTATACTTTGGTTGCCATGTTGCGATAAATATATATATATACATATATATATATATATCCATAAATTGAAGAAATGCACACGTAAATTGCTTAGCTAGGTTAGCCGGTTAGCGCTTACCTAGAGTAAAAAAAAAATCACGCATCGTTGCACAAACGCGTCCACAGACCGCAACACTGTAAATAACAAAATGTGTAAAAAAAAAGTTAATATCTATTAAAAACTTCTTACGCTTTTCCAGTCCTAAAAATTATAAATATTTCAAATAAATAGCAACTCTTCTTGTGCCACCAATCTTCTAATAAATGTAAAATATTAATAGAAAATGAGGTTAAAATAGCAAATGTAAAAATATCATCTCTATGCTTAAATTTTGTAATAAAAGTGTGTTCATATAAAAGCGTCCTACCAGCTGCCAGCTGCAGGTAAGTATGTTTTTCTGTATCTGGTTGTACGAGGTGTGTTCAAATAAAAGAGTCCTACCAGCTGCCAGCTGCCAGCTGCAGGTAAGTATGTTTTTCTGTATCTGGTTGTACGAGGTGTGTTCATATAAAAGCGACCTACCAGCTGCCAGCTGAAGGTAAGTATGTTTTTCTGTATCTGGTTGTACGAGGTGTGTTCATATAAAAGCGACCTACCAGCTGCCAGCTGCCAGCTGCAGGTAAGTATGTTTTTCTGTATCTGGTTGTACGAGGTGTGTTCAAAAGAAAAAGTGAAATTTGAATTTTTTCGAAAAGTAATTATTTATTCATCAATATCCATTTTCTCCCCTTCAAAGTAATCCCCCTCGGATATAATGCACTTATGCCAGCGCTTCTTCCAATCCTCGAAGCACTTCTGGAATGCGCTTTTCGGTATGGCCATCAGCTCGTTCTTCGATTCTGACTTTATCTCATCAATTGTGGCAAAACGCTTTCCTTTCATTGGTCTCATCAGTTTCGGGAATAGGAAAAAGTCGCAGGGAGCCAAATCTGGTCAATACGGTGGTTGGGGCATGATTACGGTGTTGTTTTTGGCCAAATAATCACGAACAAGCATTGATGTGTGAGCTGGTGCATTATTGTAATGCATAATCCATGATTTGTTTTTCCACAATTCCGATCGTTTGAGCCGTATTGCTTCCTTGGCTACTAATCTGGAGGTCGCGGGTTAAAATCCCGGCGTGCGCAAGTAAATTTTAATAGATTATAATTTCTTCAAATGATTGATAACTTTGTGGCATCATTATTAATTATATAATTGAAAATACACTTTGTATATTCCACTTTACTTTAGTAAAGTGGTATATACATTAATAGATTAAATTATGTTATTTCGCTATTTATTAATTAAAAATAATATGTAGTCACTATCGACCCGGTGAAAAACCACCATTCGGAATCGAAACGTTGCTTGAAATGGCTTTAGCCGTGTTTGGTGACTAGATCTGAATAGCCAAGGTACTTCCCTACCTTATTCCTACCTATCCCTTCCCCTCCTGAATACCTTCAGCCTCACAACATACCCCAATTGGGGGTGCCATAGTCTCACTGGCTCCAGAAGGTTGGGAGCAATTGGGACGCTTGTGTGGTATCAAAAGCACCAACCAGTACCTACCAAAAACATATACATAATCTCTTTACACTTTTTCTAGATATATTATATTACCATATTATGTCAATACTAGCTTTTTCCCTTCTATTTTCGTATAATGGCACTTAACATGAACTAAACTTGTCAATTTGACTGTCCTAAAACGTGATTTGTTCCTAGTTGGGCAGTCAAAGCTTTATTAAATGCTTTTGTTAAATAATGCGTGTTTCAAAAAAAAATATATTATTATTACAATTAAATAAAAATAAAGTTTTGCAGAGAAACAAGTTTTTCTATAATGAAAAGGTGTAATATTGGTGATATTTATGGTTACAACCTATTGGTGCCGACCTCGTCTAAAACGCCACAACTTTCCGGAGTTAAACTGAAATACCGAGTAGTTTATAAGTTAATAAGTGTAGCTAGTAGTCCAGTTCCTGGGAAGCGAGGGGTGCACGCCAATGGCGACGGCCATGGCCTAGCCTCTAGCGCCCAGCCCAGGAGCATACTAGAATATTCAACTACTAGGAATGATTGCACCCAAAGCAAACACGGAATCGCATGTCGTGTTTACGTAATCAACTACTATTCTAAGATATTTGCATTTTTTATCTACTTGCTCGTCGTGTGTCGGGGCAGGGGAGACCGGGGACAGTCGAAACACGGGTACTGTTGAATGAGTGAATAGGTGAGTCGCTTTCTTGTCTTTAGCTGTATTGTTCCTTTCTTGATGCAATAATCGTAGGTCATTCGTAACCTAAAATTACAATTCGCAATTGCAACCATCGTGATAATTAAGCGATTTTTGTTCTCTAATTGCTGGCATTTTTTTATTGTATTTTAGCCACTCTTTCAGACAGCAGCCATTTTAATATTTTGAAAGGCCATTTCTGTGTTTAATTTCGACAGAATTTCTTTTTTTTTTTCAGTTTTTAATAATTTAAAAAATTTACAAAATGTAATATTTTTTGTATAAAGAGTATTTGACATTTTATGTGAAACACGCCCTCTGAGACCTAATGTTCTTTCAAATGAAATTAGCAATAACTTCTAGCTTCTTCTAGTATAAGTACTGAAAAAAAGTAAACAAAAAAAATATATAGTTACGAAGAAACCAGAAAAAGAATCATAAATTTGATTCAACGGTCCCCGGTCTCCCTTACGATGTGCTAGAGGCATACCGCTGATAGATCCGTCGCAGCCGCTCCATCTTTCTCATAAAAGACACATGTAATAGAAAGAGAGGATACAGCGGAGCTAGGATAGTGGGTAGGATCATATAATTGCTATGTAATTGTGCTATTTCGATGCGGATAGCGGTGCATTCTCAAGTAGGAGCGTTCGCTACTTGAAAACTTAACGTTAAATTATTTATAATACATAATGGATGCACTTGGCGCGAAGAAATAAAATCAACTTAATGTTGCACTTGACCCGAGACTTGTTTTGATTTAATTGCCGATGCAGAGCCATCGAAATGATGAAATCATTCTCGAAAGCTACTAAAATGGGTCAACTGTGCAATAACAAACTAACGCAAGTAACCACCACGTCTGCAGGGGTGGGCAAAGAGGACGGACTGCCAAACAACTCGGTCTTGGCACACACTCCTTCTTTTCAAAATATTCTCACTACACTCCATTCTTCGATCACCCGCTCTACATACCCAAACCATCTTTATGGAAAAAAGTTACGTAGTTGTGAATTCTTGCTTGTCGTTTGGGTGCCATAATTGAATTGACAGCGGTTTACTATCTTTAGACAAAGACACAAAAAAACATTCATTTGAAAATTTTATTTCATACGAAATTTTTTTTTTTTTTTTTAAATATATCTAAAAAAAGGTTCTTAAGCAGGTACCTATTTATGTTTTGAATTTTGAGAATATTATACCCAAACAAACCTTCTTCTTTTACATATGAAATCAGTGGCTAACCATAGTGGTATATCTATGGGCTAACCTCAATACAACATGGCGGTACAAATGTTTTTCATACTAATTTTAAATGTTATACCAACAGTTTTGCATATTGAATTTCATTCAAACTACTCTCGAAACCTTCCCGTCACTAATAAGAACAAACTCTGCTATTTTCAGCGAAACCGGTTGATTCATTTTCGATAAAATTGAGAACATACAGACAAACATTAATTTTTATACATAGAGATAGACCATTCAGGGTTTAATTTAAATGCCAGTATTTTTTTAAAGAACGTTTACCTGGTAGAATTTGTTTTTTAGCTTCGTGAAAAGGAGCCCCATTTAAAGAGTACAGAGCTCCATACGATTTTGTATCAGATGACGTCGCACAATCTCTGGACAATGTCGCAGCGAATAGGGGATGAATGGTGTCAAGGATGTTTTGATGTGTTGGTTTTCATATTTTTACAGAATGGATTTATTAATTGCACGAATAACCATCTACAAACGATCACGAAGCTTAACCGTTTTAGTGCTGTACTGATGTTCCAAGTAGGTGAGCCGCCACTGGAAACAGCTATTGATAATTTGTGTTATTAGTAAATAAATACGTTTTTTTATATGAATTCCGCACAAGAGTCCCAACTGTTCCCAACCGTCTGGAGCAATTGGGACTATGGGATCCCCAATTGGGGAATGTTGTGAGGCTGAAGGTATTGGGGAGGGGATAGAGAAGGGAAAGAGAAAGGTAAGAAACCTGTCCGGTCGAAAATAAATAAGCAGAAAAAATTTACAAAGGTTTTTTAATAAAAAAAATCATTTTAAAAACAAATTTATTTATTTGTAAGAAACAAAAAGCTTTTAATACAAGTACATATACAAAGGAAGTTTAACAAAAGGTAAGCCAACAAAGTTTCTTGTGCTACCAGTGGTTAAATACAGATGTTTTATTTATGAAGCTAACAAGATAAAGAAAAAATAAGAAGGGGGGGGGGATAGGATCGGGACAGGGGATGCTCTTGATACATTTTATACTCGTGCATCAATTTGTAATCGGTACGTATTACTTCGGTTCGATATTTTGAAAGGGTATTGTGAAGAATGCCGATATTGTAAAATTGTGCGTTATATTGCGCACAAATACGGGAAATTGGAGAATTTATCCTAAGATCGGTACTGCATGAGGGCAAATAAAAAAAATCGGCTTGTCGGGTTGGTCTTGGCGGTATGTGAACGATACGTTCATATAAATATTATATTCACTTGTCATATTAACCAACCTGAAGCTCCTGTACGCGAACAGGCAGACAGATAGCAAGTAACGAGTAGGTGGCGGTCACCTTTGTAAGAATTCGGTAGCTGATGCAGATGATAATGAGAATCCCATGATGCAGCGAAACGTGCTTTTCGAACCTTTCCCACAGATTGCAAAATAATAGAGTCGAATGCGTCTGGTCCTTTTTCACATTCGAGATTCCTCTGTTTTAGAGTTTTATATTTCAAATGAATGCTGACAGAATGCCGAATCTACCGCGTGTTCGATTAATTTTCCCTACAATCTAATTCCATTATAGGGAACATTAATCGATCCATTCTTCACAAATAATTTAAATTGAACATTAACTCGAGAATCTGAGCAATTAAGCATCAAGTCATCTCAAGATTCTGCAGGCCCCAAATAATGCAGTGGACTGGCCCCCCGGTGCGGAAGGAATGTCGATGACGTTGATGGAGACCATCCAGAGGCAGACCGAAAAAGTAATGAACTGACTGCGTGGAAAAGTATTGAAACATGTTTTAACACCATTTTTACACTACGAAGGAGGCAGCTTTTAAGCGTTATAAAAATCACAACGAAAAATGACTTTTTTTAACAAGTTAAAAATATTTCTATTTTTGAAACTGATAATACATGGTGGAATTCTATTATAATGATATAATAACACACATATAAAACTTATTTCCACTTTTATTTTATTTGACCGTGGCCGGTTTCAGCTTGTTAAAGCCATCTTCAGACTGGTAAAAGTTAATCTTAAACTACGGTTTATATACCCAACATGTGGGGGAGGAGGGGTGGGGAGATAATCCAAGGGATTTATTCTATTACATGGGTTTTCTTTATTTTTGTCATTAAGTCGTCTTTGACTGCCGACTTTCTAATCATGTTGGTTATTCCCAGTAAGCGGTAATAAGCGGTAAGAGGTAATAAGCTTATGTACCTTATATCACCACGAATATGGGTAATAGGCATAAAAATCGCTTGGCAAGCGAACTCTAGAAATCTTTGATTTAAGCGCAAAAAGCGGTTTTAATTTATATTGTGAATACTTTTGTAAGAAAGATAAAAAGTTTAGTCAGGGGAACCTTTCACAATTAATCTTAGCTATAAATAAGTGTTTTTTTTAAACCCCATAGATTCAGTAAACAAACACAATGTAATCCGTCTTCCAGAGGGTAATAAACCAACCAGAAACAAGTTTTAGAAACATGTAAAGCAGTACCGTAAGCAATAAAATACATTTCATAAATAAAAAAAAACAATATTAGAAAGCAACGACTCACTCCTGCCATCGATGCTATATATACCAAAGATTTAGTTTTAATTGTGCCAGTCTGACGATGCCCGTGATAGGGTAAAACCATTCCGGACGAAAATAATTAAGTGGAAAAAAGTTATTAATTACATTATTATTTTTTAATATTCTATATATTCCTGATGAGGAAAGCTTAGCTTTAGAAACATGTCGATATGTATATATTAATAAAGTGGCGATCACAAAGTAATTTTAATTCATTTATCAATAATGACGCCACAAGGTGAATACCGATCTTTTGAAAAAAATATAAATAAAAAATAATTACTCGCGATCGCTGTCATAGTCTCATCATAACGGGATCTAACCTGGCTTAACTATTGATTAAATTAATCTGTACCTATAATTTATTTATCCGTATAGTCTAATCCCGAATTAGAGCCATATCCAATCCAATAGCGCTGGAATAAAATGAACTAAGGATTACTATACAGATAATCTCCAAATCAACTGAATAAAACATTTCTGCTTCTGTTTCAAATCTGTCGACTTATAAACCAAACTATTTAGTTGCCAAATCGGCTTTTCTAACGTATTTAAACTGTATTCTATCGATTAAAATAAGTTATGTGAAAATGAATGTTCCAGCGCGTTTAGGACGCAGGCATAAGTTCAATCAAGGCTAAAGCAATTCAAATGGCGTCATTCAGCAACGCTCATCAAGGTACGGCGCACCTTAATCAGTAATGTCACAATTATTAATATATTAAATACTAGGGTCTAGCAGGGGTTAGCCTTTCCTAAAACGGTGTTAGGATAATTACAACATATACAGTGTCCGGGGTTAAAGATAGAATCTACGAAAGATAAATGATAGTACAAAGTTCACCAAAACGCTCCAAATCTATGACCGGTGGATTTTGATCAGCTTTGAGGTTCGAATGTCAAATGTCAAAACAAGGATGAGCTTTACAGTACATAATTCTATATTCTATTCATACTAAACCATAACTTAACATAAGTAATAAAATTATGTACCTTTTTAGAAACTTTAACTCGAAGAGCAATAATAGTATTGAGCATTAACATTATCATAATATCCGTATTGATAATTGGTTTGCTCATGAATACTAAAAAATCTATATCTCACTAATAATAGTTTTTTATATTGAACAACAATTATATAGCTAAAAGTCACCCAAATTAAGTTAAAATTTCGAAACCAAAACAAACAAAAAAATGCATATTTAAAATACGAAACAAAAATGAAAAACAATTTTTTTCATACTAATCCAAAAAACAAAATGCGTACGTTACGTCAGATGTTCCAAATGCAATGGTACCAACATAACAAGGTGTTTTGACGAGATGATTTTTTATTCCCAGTTACTAACTAACTAACCATCACGCCGTTTCACCGCAGGGGTAGGCAGAGAGGACGGACAGCCGAACAACTCGATCTTGGCATACACTTCTTGCTTTATTCACTATCATACAACGTCTCATACATTCTCTTCTGTTATTCCGACTTCTGACATGGCCCGACCCAAGTATTTAGTTGACGTGATCGTGCCATGTCTTCCTCGGTCGTCCCCGGCTTCTTCCATTTAAGAAACGATTTATAAATTCTACTTATAACAAAAGTTATATATTCAGAATCGGCGTTTGCTGATCTATAGGAATGTATTTTTCACTAGAGTTCCTTACTGATTTTTTTTTTAATGTATTCGTTCGTTCGTTTTCGTCAGCAGCTTCTTTCCACCCATCTCTGAATGCGAATTCATAATAATATAGTTTACAATCAAACAAACAAACAGGTCGTTGCGCAACGCATGTTGTTTACAGTCCTAACCTAGGTCAACGTCTCTGGTCACAATCACATAATCACTACGTCACTCGAAACCCGGTTACGATCAAGTTAACATCGGGCTTGGAATAAACTCACAGGAGCTTCTAAGCAGAGTTATTTAAATTGAAGTGTGAGTTGCCTACAAATGATATCATAATGAATGCATGTTCACGGATCACAGGTGGGATGTTCAAAGACCTCTGGCTATGACAAGCGGGGATAGTCCTCCTCGGGGTCCTATGATCCTGCCGCTGAGAGTGCAATCATAACATCTGTTATATTATGTCGTTTGTGAGAAAGAGAGGGGAATGATAAAAATTGCATATTTGCAAAACGAAAGCTGAAGAACTTCGTACCACTGACAGAATTAATAGACCTGCCATAAGTACCATTACAACGGCTAGAGGCAAATGTCGCGTGACACCCATTTTGGCACCAGCTTAGTTCACTGCCGTCAATGGTTGTATTGCGTGATTTTACAAATAACAAAACATTTATAAAAAGGGTCAAAATAAATAATCGGTTTTTGTAAACCAGCCGAATCTTTTTACTTAATAGATGTTTTACTATAATTGGCGGCACGCCTAGCTCGCCCCCCCCCCCACTCCTCTTATTTTGGTTTCTTCCCCTTGGGTGTTAGGGCATCTCTATGCATTATTCGCTCTGTTGGGGAACGATAAAACGAAAAAAATAACTAATTATATTTGCAAAACAAGAGTTGAAGAATCTCTTCGCATAAAATAATGTGCATTTTATAGTTTGCCAGATATTTTAAAATATAATATTTGGAGTCCCGTACAATTCCCGTGTTCCCGGACATGCCATAGCTCATAGGAACACAATGGAAATGAAATTGCGAACGGTAAAGCGTTGCACTCTAATAGAAATGTGGGTAAGGCGAATTCTTATGTCATTAGTTAGTTATTTGCAGTTTGTTATATTGCAGCGAGTTGCGGTGCGGAGAGGTGCGATAAGTTTGTTGGGAATGCATTTGATAGTGGCTGCTCGATAGGTCTATCAAGAGATTAGACAATTGAATGTGACGGAGCAAGGACTTTTTGTTTAAGGGCCAGCACTCCATACCACGCCGTTTTGTTAATTCGTAATACAAGCAACACTACAAATGTATATGTTGGCAGGCGCCCAAAAATGGTCCTAAACATCACTTTGCAGGTTGTCAACTCAAGCAATACCACAATGATGAAAATTTTCAAACTGTAATCTTAAATTCTATGAAATACGTACCAAAACGTCTGAACGTAAATGTAGTTTGAGAATCAGTGAAAATGATTGCGAAGGTTTTATGTAAATTCCAGTACGTATTTCATATAGAATTTGAAAGATTACAGTTTTGAGGATTATTGTCTTTTGAAACCTTATACATTTGACTAATTACCCGCATTATAGAAATAACAGAAAAATCATTCGTGGTATTTCTTGAGTTAGCAACCTGCAAAGTGCGTATTTTTGAGTGATGACCGTAGAACCGTAATTTTTATATTAATACATTAATAACAATTACTTTGTTGAAACTACTGTTTTTAATATGTAAATATCTACATGTTTCAGAAGCAAAATTCAGCTGATCAGGATAAACAATACACCTACTAAAAGTAATGTCAAGTACCATATAGACATTAAATGATAAGCAAATAGAACAAATTACAAACATCAACAAAAATTAAAAATAAGTGATAAAAGTATGTAAGTAATTAATTAAAAAGTAAAAATAATTTACATTAGTTATTTTTAAAATAAATTATTTTTATTATTTATATTGACATGATGGGGTCATTGGGGTTCAGTAGAAACAGGTAACTTCGTCGAGTGTCAAGTATTTTATTAATTCACAATGTAAAATATATTCTTAACTGGTAGGTATTGTGGGTGTCACTTAATTACACGAACTGTTTTTACGGGTAATCTGCACACGGTCCAGTGGGGAGATTACCAGTCGTCTCGATGTTCAGGTGGTACTTCCGGTAGGGGGAGGTTTTGGTGCTGGGCGGACACGCGTTTCGGCTTTCACTTGACGACCGGTTTCAGACGGTTCAAGAGGATGATCAGCAGGATGCCAGAGGCGCTCGACTGCTGTCCGGTGGTGATTCCTGCGGTGGTGGATATGTGCCTTGATGGGATCACGGCGTTGGAGGGCAGGAGGCGAAGGGCACTCGACTGCACTCGAACGGTGGGCGTTGGGGTTCGGCGGTTCCTGCCGAGTTTTCTCGCAGCGTCTCAGGCTGGGGATGCAAGTGGCCTGCTTGCTTTGTAGGAGACGGGAGTCTCGACTACGACCACTGGCCGGACGGTCTCTACTGACTCGTCTCTGTCCACTACTGATCTTGCTTCGGCCAAAGTCCCCCTTTTTAATCACATCCGAACTATTCTTCGGGTTCCTTCGTGAACTACGAACTGTGGCTCGGTGGCTTTTAATTAGTTCGCCGTTAATCCCCGTAACTGCCTTTTTCTGGCGACTGCGAAATTCCCGGGATTTAAAGCCGGGCGTTTGTAAATTACCCTCAGGTAGACGGACCTCGGGTACCGTATTAGGGATTAGCATAAATCGGTGTTTCCCGCACTTATGGCTTGTATCAATATAAATAAAATCAAGAAAATAGCAAATCATAAAAAATAAAATAAAATAATAAAAATTTACATTAAAAATATTATTAATGTGAAAAAAAAATTAAGAAATAAATATTTAAATAAATAATCGATTATTAATAATATTTAATTGACTTTTAACACATATTACATATTATTAATTTAATCAAATGTTCATCAACATTTCGGCTCCAGAGAAATCTACAAGTTAACGTACTTTTACATATTATTATCTCATCTTACAGATGTCATGCGAACGCGTACCTTAATATGTAAAACGTCACCGCAAATATATTTTGTCGAAAGATTTATGCCACGATCACATCATCACCCAACCTCCCAACTCGAACGTTTGCGCGATTGTGTAGAGGGGTAGTTCGCGCGCGTTGGGACAACGTTGGCTCGAGTTCGGCGAGTTAACCCGAGATCGCTTCGGCGGCGAACTAGGTTGGCCCAACCTTCAAACTAATTGGCCGAACTCGCACGAACTGGAAGTATGAGTTCGGCAAGCGATCCCGATGGACGTGCTGCGCGAAGAATAAAACATGACTAAACTTTGTTTATAATGACGAAAAAAGACTCAAATATGTAACTAACCCCCAAATATGAATTATGCATATTATGCTAATAATAAGAATAATCGGATAATCTGTATAGCGTCGGTTTTCATGAAAAATCATCACAATAGCGAAATGCATGTAATCCAATGTATAATCGGGGCTAGTAGTTATATTTTTTGCGCTGCAATCTGACTCAGGCTGTGCGTAAAAATACGGAGCTAAAACAGGTGCAACAGCTATCCGTTATAGTTATTTTCGGTATTATGAATACCTAATGAGAAACGAATTGCGTCAATTATATTATAAATATCGGTAGATTTTCTATGAATATCGGTAGATCGATAGATTTTAGCTAAAATGGCATCACAAGTTCGAAGTTCCTAGTTGAAAAGTTAGCCGATCGTGTAGTTGCCCAATTTACAGTCACTATACACTCGGCCAACGTCCCAACTCCGAACCAAATTCGGGTTGGGACGTTGGGCGATTGTGTGGTCGTAGCATTAAATGCATAATATTCTCAGTTAGTTAAAATGATCAATTAAATATATTAGCTTGAAACACTGTGCATTTATAACCTGAAAGATGTGGGTAGCATAAAGAAAACACCCAGTACGTGTACCTATATGTATATGGAGAGCGCTGTATATAATCGGCTAATAAAGCACTCATTGTGAGGAGACGCCAGACCTAGACCAGAGTTCTAGCGGGGTCAAATGACACGTAACCGCGAACGATGCACTTAATACAGTCATGTTTGTGCATTAGCATTCAGGGAGGATAGGAACTGGAGCTTCTTAGTAATAGAAACACCGCTTTTAGCGAGATTCGCAGACAGGTGCAGCTTTTACCTGAGATAACAGAGATGAAGACAGTGAGCAGTGGCTAATAATAGACAATTTGTAAAACCAAGTTCAGTGCACTATGGTCAAATAATCCCGGGCTCCCAGACCGAGCAAAACTGGTACGCCCGCAACAAATAGTGATGGTTAGGTATTCGAAAATTTCAGTTAAATTTTGGGAAAAGTGTGTTATTTTTCGGTGAAATTCGCTTCTATTTTTTTTAATGCTGTTATTTTTCAGCAAAAGCGGAGATATTTTGTAACAAAAGTGATGTATATTTCAGTTTTTAAATTTTATCTTTCATTTAATTAACCTTATTTTGAAAATCGAACAGAACGCGGCGTTTTTGACATGAAGTTAGCTGCGTTCCATTTTATGGCTATTCAACACGTGCTTATTTTAAAATTTCAGTATTATGAATTCGTCTAAAAATTAGCGTAATCGCAAACGCGAAATTTTCAGGTATATAGAGAATAATGATATTTACATATATTTTGTTTTTTAAAGTTTATGTCAAAATTAGCCTTAGTTTGATTAACTTCAGTTTGGAAGTATTGTATCACCCATCTTTTAAAACGCCTGAACCGTCCGATGGGCATTTTCGTGTGCCGGAAGAAAGACAGATATTTTTTTAAATTTTTATTTTTTATTTATTAATAATTTTTTAATACATACATTCACACAAACAAGGTGCATAGATTATAAACATTTGTTTTAGATTAAATTATAAATACATCTGAACACATCACGTACATAAACCTACGTGCAATGTATATAATACATAAAATCCCACATAGGCAAGGCCAGTGCGTGTATTAGTATCAGTTACTAGCAGTATACGAGTATTGGTATATTTGTATTAATACATGGATGTTGACGGTAAGTTATGTAAAAATTATAATTTAATAATAAAAAAAAAATGAAAAAAAGAGGAGAAAATACCAAATACCAATCTTTTGAATAAATTATAATAAAAATTATAAAATTATTTTATTTAAACCCGTATTTAATAAATGCATATCTACATGTTTCAAAACAAATGATTTCTTCTTCAGGATACAATGTATCCTGATGAATGTGGTGATAATTTAAAATTTGCCATAAAGTGAATATCCATTTATTGAAGAAAAAATGTTCATTCATAAAATATTAATCTTTTCCTGCTATAAATGTACTTTTACCCAATTTTCTTTTCTTTTTTCTTTTTCTTATTTAACTTACATTCGACATCCATGTATTAACAGTATTTTCTCTCAACAAAAAAAAATTACAAAATAAACAAAATTTTTATATTTCATTTTATTTGTTTTTATTTTACAATCCTATTAGTATTATGTATTTATTATTTTAAAGTAAAAACTCGCTTAACCGCCCTACCCATACGAACGTAAGTTATACGGCCGCTATATTATCGCCCGAACGCAACAAGCCGTATCCCGTACGTTCAGGTACAAAAAACTATACCCGAAACCCACAAAACATTCGTATACGTCAAGTGTGTTCCTGCGTCATCTCGTTTCGTATTTCGAGGTCAGCCGAAGCTAACGGATGTGTTCGGGTATTTTCGTCTCTCCCATACAAATTACGTCACTAGTCAGACGTACTGTTATTGCGAAATCTAATGAAACCGATGTTTTTTTTTTACCTACTTTTTGAATAATAACTTGCAGATGGGCTGTTAGTTTGTAAACTTGTATATATGTATATATATCTATATAAAAAAGTTTATAATACCTATATTTATATAAATGCATTAATAAATAAAAGAATAACTTTAAAATTATAAATTGGAACATATCTGAAACCCTGGTGCGGACACCAGGGACAGCTGGTAATGGATAAACTTCAACAGCTCAAAGCAAAAAACACTGAGCGAGGTAAGTTTTTAGTTTTAATCTGCGAATCGTGTGAACGTTTATTTTTCATACTTGACCAGCACCTCATACCTCATACGGATGACGGAATTTTTAAAGCTTCTACTTTTTAAACTGTTCATAATTCACTGAGACATTCCATTGTAATCGTAATAGAAGTTTGATTGTAAACACGACACAATTTATACATATAACTCTATTCCCATTCGACCATCTGACGACGCCCGTAGGGTGAAACCGGGATTATATCACAAATGTATTTATTTACGCCCATTACAGGCTTTTACAAATAACATTGAAAAACACATATGTATTATATGAAAAGTACATGTGTATTACAATAGCTAATATAAAAATAAACCATTTGAAAGAGAAAGTACGAAATCAGTGTGCAATATACGAGTAGTTGTGAATGATAAATACTTGGAGCAAGTCGATGAGTTTGTGTATTTTGGAACTATGTTTACGAGAGATGGAAAGACTGATAGGGCTATTGAAAGAAGGGTGAATGCAGGAAACTCCATTAACAGAGGACTGAACGCAGTTGGTGCTAACAAAAAGTTTCCAAAGAAGCGAAGCTAGCAGTCCACTATGGAGTGCTGATACCAACCTTGATGTATGGCAGTGAGGCATGGAATTGGCAGAGGAAGGATGAGAGTGAACTGAAAGCCGTAGAAATGAGATCTCTGAGGCGAATGTGTGGTAAAACCATGTATGATCGTGTGAAAAATATTGAGATTCGTAAAGAATGCAAGGCTGATGTAAACGTAATGAGTAAGATTAAGAAAGGGAGGCTTAGATGGTATGGGCATCTAGAGCGAATGAACGAAGAAAGGAGTGTAAGGAAAATATATGACGCGAATGTGAATGGAAGAAGAAGCCGGGGACGCCCGAGAAAGATATGGCATGATCAAGTGAATCAAATACTTGAGTCGGGCCATGACAGAAGTCGAAATAATATAAGAGAGTGTATGACACGATGTATGAATGTGAATGAAGCAAGAAGTGTATGCCAAGATCGAGTTTTTCGAGATATTCTTGTTCAATTTGTTTTTCGGCACCCTTCAAACCTAACGATTCCCGCAGTAAGTTTAAACCAGTTTAGTCAAAAATGATTAAGAGGAAAATGCCAGCCAAAAATATTTTCTACGAGCTGTGTCTTATGTCACCACGAATACAGGTAATAGGCATAAAATTCGCTTGGCAAGCGGACTTCAGTAATATTTGTTGTAAGCGCAAAAGGTGTGTTTTTTATTTATTTTATATTCTACTAGCTGATGATGTGTACCCGGCCTTGCTCGGGTACAATAATTGATTCTCAGCGAAAGTCCAAATAAAGAAACAATAATTTGAATATTTTATTTCATTTCAAACGTTTATTTTTTCAAAATATACCTAAATCATGAAGTTCTTAAGCAGGTACCCACTTGTGTTTTCCATTTTGAAAATATTCTACCCAAAAAACCTTCTTCTTTTGAATATGCAATCTGTGGCTAACCAGAGTGTTATATCTATGGGCTAACCTAAATAAAACACGACGTGTTCAATGTTTTCATAGTAATTTTAAAACGTTATAGCAACAGTTTCACATATTGGATTTCGTTCAAACTACTTTCTAAACCTTCTCGGCACTAATAAAAACAAACTGTACTATTTTCAGCGAAACCGGTCCAATGATATTCGAGAAGATCGAAGAAAAACAAACAAACTTACATTGATTTATATATATATAGATATTTTGTAAAAAAATAAAAAATATAATATTAGCTATAAAGCAGTATTTTTAAAAAATTGTTTCCCACATGCGTTCATAATTTTCTATTGAAAAAAGAAAAAAATAGTACTTATGCTATTATTTTTTACAACGTAATTAAGTTTTTAGGTAAATGTTCAATTTATCTAAAATACATTTTTGGTTTTCATAATGTAAACCGACTCGTAGTATAGACTAATCGAAATAGTAATTTCACCGATAGCTTCGCCTCAAGTGGAAAAATGAAATAAAGAGTTTTCATTCAATATATAAACAAATCTCAAATGAAACATGAAAAAGAAAAGACACAGAAAAATTAAAAAGGTAACGGTTGCATCTGGGAGACGAACCCGTCTTGGCTTATCCAGGACCAGCGCTCTACAAACTAAACACCACCTTATTAATAATAATAATATCGTTTTATTGCCTTATTTTTTTTTTAAATAACAAATAATGATATCCTCGACGGGATTTCCCGTCCTGAGGATTTCATTTACAAATTACGAAAATAAATTATATTAAATAGATGTGACTGCTGAAAAAAATAAACAATTGTAAGGTGAGGTGTTTTAAGTGCAGTTGAGTGGTTTCGGTGTTTATATTTTTTTCTATTTCAGATCTCCCTATGTAACGTATCCAGTGTTTTATCTGATTTTTAAATTTATTATTGTTGTTATGATTTTTGAAGGAGAGTGAGATTTTGTTGTAGAATTTCGTACCATAGTATAAGAAGTTTTTTTGTGTAAATGTTGTGTTTGTGGTTCCTCGTTGTATGTGTTTTTGACTCTGAGATTTAGTGTTTCTAGTATGTGTGATTATTGTTATTTCTTGTTTTTTTTTTGTATTTATAAATGTAAAGTAGTATTGTTTTATTGACATAATGTTAAGTTTGCTGCTTTCCATAAATATTAATTTCCATATTATCGATATCATGGCCGATCATATCGATTGACGGCCTCCATGGTCGAGGGGTAAGGCTCTCGACTACGAATCCGAAGGTCGCGGGTTCAAATCTCGGCGTGCGCAAGTAATTTTTATTTAATTAATTTGTGTTGTTTCACAATTAATTCATTTAAAAATAATATGTAGTATATTTGCGCACGTTCCAGAGTGGAAGATACTCTCAGTATCGCCCTGGTGAAAGACCACCATTCAGAATTGAAACGTTGCTTGAAATGGCTTTTAGCCGTGTTTGGTGACCAGATCTGAATAGCCAGGTATTTCCCCTTTCCCCACCTTCCTCTAAACCTTCTCCTTCCCCTCCCCAATACCTTGAGCCTCACAACATTCCCCAATTGGGAATGCCATAGTCTCACTGGCTCCAGACGGTTGGGAGCAGTTGGGACTCTTGTGAGGTATTCATATAAAAAAAAATCATATCACAATTTAAGAAGTATTAATAACATCTTCACTTAATTCGCATTTTTGGCTGCTATCTTTCTGTATGACTGCAAGATTCCACCGGAATTTATTTGCGATCCACCAATTTGCAGCAGCTTACTTGGTAGAGCGCTGGTCTGTCTGTTTCTGTTTCATGTTTCATTTGAGATTTGTTAATATTTATCATCAATGATTATTTTAAGTTATTCCAATAAAAAATGAGAATATACAAAGATTATAAGTTCTGAAACAATGCCTCGGCCTCTCATAAGTGCTATCCGTCGGCAAGCTCCCGCTGTTTTTTTCCCGATAGATAAATGGAATTATAATTGCAAGGATCTCACAGTCGTGCACGCCTGCATTAAATTAGTGGGTGACAGTGCATCTGCACAACTCAGCCGGGGCCGGAATGGAGAGAACCAAACGAAAAAGTCCAACGAACCGCGAGTGAACTCTCCTGAACTCCCCGAGGAAATGGAAATGGACTCCGAGAATAGATCGGCGAAAAAAATCCCCTAGTATCTAATGCAACCGCAAGTAGGAGTAAAGCCACCATACATGCAATGAGAACGTGTATATGTAAATTAGGTAATTGGCCAAACAAAACCTGTGGGTAATCCTGCCGAATTTGCTGTATTTGTGTGCGAATCAGATGTGTGTGAAATTTTAAGACATCGGTCGGGAGTGTCGGGTATTTATTAGCTACAACTATCAAAAGACAATCAATAGTTCTTTTGATTAAAGGGTGAATTGGTGTGAAATGTTTTTGATAGTGCTGCCTTTACTGTACTTGTGTCATAAACACACCTAGACGAAATATCATCGGTCCGGGAGGGTGTTGTATATTTCTTAAATTATTGAAAGCGTAATTTGATTGTCAAATACGATTATACAAACTGCTCCAGTTTTACTACACGTTCCAGGGTCCGAGCTGCCGAAATGAGATTTTTGAGATGAGTGGCAGGAGTCATAAAATGAGATCGAATAAGGTCGACGATCTGAGAGAAGCTAAACATCAAACCACTGCTACTCTTCACAGAAAAGTCGCAACTGAGATGGTTTGGGAACGTACTAAGAATGTCAGAAGATCGAATTCTGAGTGCTATTCCAAAGGAAAGACGTCTTGTGGGCCGTTCAGACACAGAAGCAACTCCAGAGGCTGTACGGGGAGAGGATGGACCTACTGTGGACGGATGCGGCTGGCGTAGCGCAGGACAGAGGGATGCCTGGAGGCGACTTGTCGATGCGGTGAGTCCCAGACCCAAGCAGGACAGGGGGAAGAAGATAAACGTATGCTATTTACTTTTAAAAGTTATCGTAAAAGCGATATTCAATTAGATATCTGTGATTTCAATCTGAGAATCGTGTGACAGCTCTGTTGGTAGCAACCGATACGGCTAATACCGAGCGATTTTTTAAATGTCGGTAGAGAAAACACTGTCTTAATAATACCCTAACACACAACATAGCCTAATATTCGAAAATTGGATAATGGTTCCTCGTCAGAGATTTTGCCCTTTCCGCAAGTGCTCTCCACCAGCCCAGTTCCACCTCTATATCGTTTACGTTGGGGCTCTCATTCGGTCACGATCTGCGATGTCCTGTCGCCTTCCAACATGGCAAATGGCAAACACATCGCAGCTTTTGGGACCAAAAAACCTTTTCAAACGAATTCATGCGCAATTAGATGTTCAAGTGCACGGTTTATTTTATTCCGCATAAGTTTAGTGATATTATAGCGCCGGTCCATATTTTTATTGTATTTACGTCGACGTGTGAGAAATTTACAAATATTTTATTACAAATTATGTTCAACACTTCAATTTCCATTTTCAATCCACTAGTGGCTAGCTCATTCGTATTCATTATTACCTAGGTTCAATTTTGCACCCTGTCAGTCCATTATCAACATATGGCATACTGACTTGGGGAAGTGCATCGAACAAAGCATTAGACCCATTAGAAAAAATACAAAAGGCGACGATTAAACTCATCCTTCAAGTACCGTTCTACACAGACTCTGGTGAAATTTTCAAACACTTGACGTCATGACAATAACTAACTAACCATCACGCCGTTTCCCCGCAGGCGTAGGCAGAGAGGACGCACCGCCAAACAACTCGATCTTGGCATACACTTCTTGCTTCATTCACATTCATACATTCTCTTCTATTATTCCGACTTCTGACATGGCCCGACTCAAGTATTTGATTCACTTGATCGTGCCATGTCTTCCTCGGATGTCCCCGGCTTCTTCTTCCATTCACATTCGCGTCATACATTCTTTTTATGACGCGTCATGACAATAAGACAAGTATATGCCAAATCAGTATTATTGCACCTCTTCCAACACAAACTTCATATTCCAATGCAACCTCAAACCGCAATAAAAACCAGATCCTCAACAAATAAAACCCTGAGTATCCAGATAATACACACCTCACACTTTAAGTACTACGCAATCAAACTTTATAATTGCATGGCCACCACTCTGAAACAACAACTACCAACTGCAAATATAATATCAACTATAAATCTCAAAAAACATGTCACAGCCTGGATCAAAACAACAAGTTATTCATGTTATTCAAAACATGATAAAACCAAACCAAACATAACCCAATACATAAAATACTATGTTTACTTGACAGTCCCTTCTCTCTTTTTCCGTGCAATATACTTTAATATTATCAAACTTTGCTTACTGTAACCAAAACAAAAACAAAAAATGTATTTCCCATCAAATTCTACCTAATTAAAATAAAAAAAATAAATAAAATTCTCTCGTCCTAAATACCGTCGAAAGAGCAGCTACACAAACTGCCGACTGCATTGCATAACCTCATAATAACAATAATTGACAATAATGCCGAACTTCCACTAGTCAAGTAACAAGTGCCTACTTTACGTATTCTACACCCACACATCCGAAGTGTCAAAACTGGTAACTACTGGTGGTGTATGTACGGAACAGTTTGTTGGACAGTAATGCTACGACTACACAACCGCCCAACGTCCCAACCCGAACTCGGTTCGGAGTTGGGAAGTTGGCCGAAGTGTGGTGACTATAAATCGGGCTACCACATGATCGGTCAACGTTCCAAATACGAACTCCAAACTAGTGATGACATTTTCGCTAAAATCTATCGATCTACCGAAATTTATAATATTATTGACGTAATTCGTTTTTCATTAGGTACTCATAATACGGGAAATAAATAATAGGTATCTATGAAATAATAATTATTAAATCACCCATCCTTGTGTTTTTGTCTCTTAAAACGTTAAAAAGGGATGAATTTCAATTTGATAGTCCCCACCGCTTGTCAATATTATTGCGCCTGATTTAGCTCCGTATTTTATTTTTACGTACAGCCTGAGTCAGATTGCAGAGCAAAAAATATAACAACTACCCCCATCGGATTACATGCATTTCTCTATTAAAGTGATTTTTCATTAAAAACAGTGCTATACAAATTATCCTATTATTATTATTACTTACATAATATGCATAATGTATATTTGGTAATTTATTTATTGGTGAGTTGCTTATCAGAATCCTTTTTCATAAATATAAATATTATATAAATATAGTTCAGTAATGTTTTATTCTTCGCGGAGCATGTCCGTCCGGATCGCCTGCCGAATTCATCATACTGAACGGCCAATGTGTCTAGGCCGGTTTGTGCGAGTTGGGCCAACTAGTTCGCCATCGGAGCAATCTCGGGCGAAGTCGATGGACTCGAGAAAATGTTGGCCCAACGTGCGCGAACTACCTCTCTACACAATCGCCCAAACGTTCGAGTTGGGAGGTTGGGCCATCGTGTAGTCGTGGCATAAAGTTGTAGTAGTGCAATACATATTGCACAGTATTCGGTAGTCGCGGGGTTCGACGAACCTGTGTTGTTATCGACTAATAGGCAACTAGCTTCATTACTATAGCGCAGCGTAGTGAGGGGCATATTTTAATTATTGATTTTGAAATATGTATTTCAAAGACTAATAAATAATCATCTCAAATCCTTAATTCTAATAATTTATTTATCATTAGCAGAAAATGTTCAGATCATGTTCAATCGGTGAAAAATTCATTGGTAAACTTATTAACTCCTAAAAGTTTATACGAACAAAGGCATATTTTATAAGTCTCAAAATTATTTCAGTAAGAGCAATTCTGTGGTATAAAAATTACATATCAGCACATTAATAACCCTATATATAATACAAACAGACTAGAGCACACTTACAATACTCCTCTCAATTTTAATGGTTCCTCACCATACAAACAAATATGGACAAATAACGTTAGATTACACGATTACTACCAGTTTAAATATGTTAGCTTCTGAAATTAAAAATTGTATTAAAATAAAATAAATGGATTTTATTTTTACAATAACTTCACACAGGAGGCCGAGGGAAATAATTTCCCTTGGCCTATATCATCTTTTAGAGGATAGAAGAATATTAACGCTTTTTTTAGTATTCTATATATTCCTGATGAAGAAAGCATCACTTTCGAAAGATGTTGATATGTGAATATTAATAAAGTGGTGAATACAAATTATTTTTTAATTAATTTATGGAATACATTTATCGTCGGGTACCTACCTACCATACTTCCTCTACAGTTTTACAATCCTGCTAGAATTATGCAAATCAACTAGCGTATTGTTGCAAGGCGACAGATAGACACACAATCACCTGTTCGACAGACTTAACGTGTCGATAAACTCGCGCTGGGTTAACGAAATCTGTCGGTACCAAAGGCTAATAATTCCGGATTAAACACAAATCAGGCACATATTTAATAAAATTAATACATAACTAACTATCACGCCGTTTCGCCGCGGGGGTAGGCAGAAAGGACGGATTGCCAAAAAACTCGATATTGGCATACACTTCTTGCTTCATTCACATTCATACATTCTCTTCTATTATTCCGACTTCTGACATGGCCCGACTAGAGTATTTTAATATATTTATTTATTAATTATTTTTTTGTTACATACATTCACATATAACAAAAAATCACA
>JAHDVE020009407.1:0-31070 GCA_022606495.2 Halesus radiatus
ACTCCAACTCCTACTCCAACTCCTACCCTACATCTACCCAACTCCTACCCTACATCTCCCCAACTCCTACCCTACATCTACCCAACTCCTACACTACATCTACCCAACTCCTACCCTACATCTACCCAACTCCTACCCTACATCTACCCAACTCCTACCCTACATCTACCCAACTCCTACCCTACATCTACCCAACTCCTACCCTACGACTACCACTATTAAGTATTTTAAGAAAATGAAAAGAAAAAAACATTCAATGTTAGCTTTATCTCGACAAATGGGGCCTAGGAATTTGTTGCCAAATTTTTAATTGCCCAAATCTCGTTGCGTAGGTGGAGACGCTCAGTTTGATACCCATATCGGCTAAACCTACCCCTACCCCTACCCCTACCCCTGCTCTTAGCCCTATTCCTTCCCCGACCCCTACCCCACCCCTAGTGATTTTATTTTAATAAATGTGTTTTGCGTAATATTTTCCCTTAAAAATATGAGCCTCATCTTGCAAAATGGGGCTTTGGAGCTAACTGCTAAGTTCAAGGGGAAAGTAAAAAAACAGCGCTATATAAATTTTTAAAAAAATCAGACAAAAAATTACCGTTTTCAATCAATAAATGCATTTTTAATGATTTTTTTCGTTCACCGAATTATTTTCTCCTTGTATATTTCAAATGAATATTGATATATTAATCGGGTAGGTATTTATAATGGCGACGTGTAAAATCGCCTACGCATTAAAAAAAACCGTAATTCTATTTCGACAAATTCGTTTATTTAAAATATTATTAAACCTTCAAAGCATTTTTTTCATACTATTCCGATAGGCTGCTATGAAAAATAGGGTACCTACCCGGAATTAAATTCGAATGCTTTAGTTCATTAGGTTTTTGCGTAGGTACTTTGTAATATTGCACTTGCCTTCAAACTGATCCCATAGAATACGGAATCAGCGCGAAAGAATACAATGAAGATTTTTATCAACTTAATAACTGTCAAAAGTTTGAACGATTACTGTGGAATTTTCGACATGGGTGTCTGTAAATGTCGCGATTGTTAAAACTACCTTCACCTGTTTTAGTGAGGATTATCCATTTATTTAACCTCTTCGACTCACAGAAATCAAAGATTAAGTATTTTCGTGGCCGACGGCAATAGTTGAGGAAAATTTACCGCCGAGAGATCAGCTTTCTGTTTTTGTACGTACTTTTTAAATATTCTCGTGGCCAATTATGTTTCTTTCACTGGCAACACGTAGGGTAAGAAAGATCGCTGGAAACTCGAATGAAGATCGAGCAGCGCCACCCGGCGGGTACGAAGATTGCGGTTGAAAATAGAACCGACTCGATTGGATTTGAATTTTTGCTTACTAATTTAAGGTTAGTTCTAGTTCTCGCCGATAGATGGAACCCGTAATCGTTCAATATCTTCGATACAAATTTATCAGTAGTTTCTAGAGATTTTTCTTAGATCACAATTTTTTTTCCCGATATTTTACGTCCTTTTCAGACTTGTTTTACGTCCTTTTCAGACTTGGCCGGCTAATGGGACCCTTCCGGTGTTCTAAACTCTACGGGCGGTTAGGTCGACTTTCGCGAGACAGGGCCGGTCCGAAAAAATGACACTTTTTTTTTTGACCGAAAACGAACCTTGAGGTGTTTCGAATGGATAGGGCGCTAAGGTCGCTTTCGGCTTGGCCGGCGAAGTCTGAAAATGGGGAAAAGTTAGAACAATACTAAAATGAACCTTAAGGCGTTTCGAATGGATAGGGCGCCAAGGTCGCTTTCGGCTTGGCCGGCAAAGTCCGAAAATGGGGAAAAGTTAGAACAATACTATATATATATTAGAAAGCAGGGAACTCACTCCCGACATCCATACTATATATACCATAGATTTAGTATTCATTGTACCAGTCTGAGGATGCCCGTGGTAGGGTGAAACCGGTCCGGTCGAAAATAAACAAGTGGAAAAAAGTTACAAAGGTTTTTTAATAAAAAAAAAATCATTTTAATATGGAATTCCACCAAGAATTGACAGTTTCAAAATTAGAAATAATATACGACGAAAATGAAGTAAGAAGTATAGTAAAAATGGTTACATACGAGTATTATATTCATATTTTTTTATGTGATACCACTCAAAGTTTTCAGCTGCTCCACCAGGGCCAGTGGAACTGTGGCACCCCCGAGGAGTGATGTGAAGCAAGTGAATTATAGGGAAGTCGAAGGTTGGGAAGTGTGTACATGAAAAGAATGATGAAAATACATGTGTTATGCGTGGAAATTTTTAATTGGTCGCTTGTATTTTTTTTTTTGCCTAAACATGGTGATATTTTTCTGGATCGTTTGTTTCTTCTTCTTCTCATATATTTCACGATATGGGCGAAACACATCGTGTGTCATCCGTTCAATCCTTGCAAATCGTTCGATGTTGGGGTCAATTTTTTCAAAATGTGCCATAAGTTTATAAAGAAGATGTAAACCTTCGGATGGACGTTGAATTTTCTTTCCGGTACCTTCTGTCCTTTTTCTGCTTCACTCCTTTCTTCCTCCGCTAGTTTTTCTTCTTCTAATTCGACAATGTCTTCAATTGTTAGTTCTTCGAACTCTTGATCTAACAATTCCTCGATGTCCTGCACTTCACGCTCTAAAGACAGATTCTTTGCCAATGTGCACTTAGGAATATCGTACTGCTTCCAAAACTCGCACAATGATAACTCTGTGTCAGTATCTATAGCAATTATGGCTCGGTTAAACGTGATTCTCAGATAGTTAACCTTAAATGTAGCAATAGAACCTCGGTCCACAGGCTGGATAAGTGAAGTTGTGTTTGGAGGTAAAAAATAACTTTTAAATTAGAATTAAGATCGGATACATCGGTTAGATGTCCGGGCGTATTATCCGAGAGTAATAAAACCTTGAAAGGAATTTTACCATCCAGACAGTATCTTCAGGAATGAAACAATTCATGAACCAGTCTTCAAATAGGGTCTTCGTCATCCATGCTTTACGGTTGGAACGAAAGTAGACTAGTTTAAACTAGTGCTAGTTTACATTTAAAAAAATTCGCGTTTTCTGATTGATTAATTACTAAAAGCTTGAGTTTGAAACCTGCGATGTTTCCGCCAAGCAGCGAAGTTATCATATTCTTGATTGTTTTTAATCCAGGCATGCTTTTGGCTTCTTGCTGGATGCGAGTGCGTGTTGGCATTCGTTTCCGCAATACTCCCGTTTCATCCACATTAAAAATTTGCTCCGCTAGATACCCGTCACCTGTTATTATTTTCTCAATACAAACAACAAACTCCAGAGCTGCTTTTTTGTCTACACTCGCTACTTCTCCCGTCACGTGAACATTATGCAACTGGAATCTGAAATCTTGAAAAGTATCAAATAAACGAGTAGCTTTTGTCTGCACGATAAAAAGGGATAACGGTGTGCATTTTTGAATTTTCTCTTCCATCCAAATATGCAGCAGTTTCTCCATTCTGTGGAGACCAACTCGTTGCTCAGTAATAACTATCGACTGCATAGGTGCAGAACCAATCACATCTTCACGAATCCTTTCATCGTCCTTCAAAATGTTAGAAACAGTAGAGTATGATAGCTTGAAATCACTGGCAAATGGCATTAACTTTTTTCTTCCTTCGTGCTGTTTTATTACAGTCCTTTTTGTATTCAAATCGATAGCTTTTCTTTGCTTCTTGACAGGTTGATGAGTTGACAATTTCCCTTTTGTAGACATTTCGAAAGGGCTCGAGAAATTACTAAAATGTAATAGGCTAACAATACGCGCGTACTGAACGACCGCAGCAACCGAAGCCACCGACAAGACAATACTGACGCGGCGCGCATTGCAAAACAATGCATTCCACATACTATTTCCCCATCTTCCTCTTCCACTTCTCCTTCCCCTCCCCAATACCTTCAGCCTCACAACATTCCCCAATTGGGGATGCCATAGTCTCACTGGCTCTAGACGGTTGGGAGCAGTTGGGACTCTTGTGTGGTATTCATATAAAAAATACATATACGAGTAAGTATGTCGACCAAACGAAACATGAGCACCACCTTCAGCGCAAGTGAACAACTGATCGCGGATTGTGTTCGTAAAGTCGAACAGTCGTAAGTCGCATAGGTAGTAAGTCGACGAATAGCTGTACTTAGCATTACTGTCGCTACATGGCGCTTTTCCTCGACTAAAACACGAGAATCCTTTCTGTATTGCGTTGTGTAGTTCTTGTTAAATACATTTATACTTTTTTTTAATTAGCTGTTAAAATACATCTATACTATTAAAATTATAGATGTATTTTTATATTAAATAAAAAATAATAAAAAAAACTCCTTTTCTACTGATGTTACACTTATTAGAAGATTGGTGGCACAAGAAGAGTTAGCATTTATTTGAAATATTTATAGTATTTAGGACTGGAGAATATTTATAAAATGACCTTAAAAAACGTAAGAAGTTTATAATGGATATTTACATTATTTATTTCTTAGACTTTTAGTTATTTACAGTGTTGCGGGCTGTGGACGCATTTGCGCACCGATGGGTGAATTTTTTTGAAACTTTTCTTTAAGTGACTTTAGGTAAGCACTAACCGGCTAGTCTAGATAAGCAATTTACGTGAGCATTTCTTCAATTTATGGACATTATTGTCTGAAAAGACGAGTTTTAAGTTTAGTTATGAATTCTGCTGAGTCTTTGATCATTCTTGAGTCATGCGGCAGTTCATTCCAGGTTTTAGGTCCTGAAACTCCTGCGGCACGATCACCGAACTAAGTACTAGGTGTGCGCTTTGGTTCCTTCAACCTGCCTATAGCTGATGACGCTGCTGACCTAAGGGTGGACTGCCGTGAGTTGGTATTTTCAGGAATACGCACGATTTTTTCAAGCCATTATAAAATGCGTGCAGGCGGTCTATTATAGAGCTTAAAGCCACCAAAATTAAGTTTAGATTTTGCCAAAACTAAAAAAACACACGTTTAAAATACAAAACAAAATCTAAAAATAAAAGTGTTCATACTAATCCAAAAACAGAATGTGCATGTGACGTCAGATGTTCTAAATGCAATGGTCCCAACATAACAACGTGTTTTGATGAGATGATTTTTTATTCGTTTTTAAATAATGATATATAAATTCTACGTATAACATATTATATGTAATAAAATTTATATATCCAGAATCGACGAATGCTGATCTATATGAATATATATTTTTAAGGCCATTGTACTTTTCGCTGGAGTACCTTATTGTGATACAGGATTGGGTTTGTCACAATAATAAGGTAAATAATGCATAGATGTTGATTTAAGTGGTACATGGAAAGAAATTAAATAAAATAGTTCAGGGCTGTCAATAATTGAATTTATCATTTCGTATGAACAAGTAAGTCAGTAATAATTCTACGTTCTGATAATTTTAATAAATGGAGGTGACATGAAACATAATCATTAAATTCTAGCAGATTAAAACCGGCTACCGAGAGTTTTTGCTGCATTTTTGACATCGCACACCCCGCACTGATACAACAAACTAGTTTTTAACACAAGTAAAAAGGACACAATATGTTTATCGCAGTACGAATGGAATTGCAGACTCTTTTGCATATGAGGGGAAATTACGATTTCTACTAATCGCGTCTACGCGGCGATTAACGTAGGACTCTAGGATATTAATACTGTAAGATACATTCTCTTATAATACCCATTCAGGAGTTAATACATCTTCAGAAATAATTTTGTATTATTTATATTGTGAGGGAATAAGTAGCATAACTTGGTTCCCACGCTGTCGAATTGTATTCTATTTGACTCCTAACTAATGACATGTACAATTTTTTTATGGTGTGAACGTTTTTAAATTGGCTACATATTCTGAATATGAAACCGAACATTTTCAAAGCTTTATTTGAAGTAATTTCAATATCATTAATACAATTTTACATTGACACCTTTCTAAACTAGCACTAACTATACTAACCCAACTTATAATGACAGTTCTACCATGACAAGTACTATGCATCTACCAAATACAAGTATACAGTGGCAACGAAACTATCCGAAAAAATAAATTCTGAGCACATCACATTTTTTCTAACACAAACTATCACAACTTAAACGGATTTTTTTTTAAATTGTGGTCACCGGTGGTATCCCACCAGGGCTATACTGGAAGTACCTGAATACCACACCGGAAAGCGGTGCGAAAATACTACACTAAATATTGTAATAAATTATGCGATAGGAAAAAAATGTTTGCCCGAATAAATCTTTATTAAATTAAGGCTAGAATCAACTTCAGTTGGTAAATTTAAGGGTTGAAGTTATTGTAGTGTAATGTACGCGTGCGCATTGTGCAATTGGACACAACGGGACAGCAAACAACACTTCCCGCTATGATAGTAGTTTTATGTGAACACCGCACTAGAGTCCCAACTGATATGAGACTAAGGCATCCTGAATTGGGGAATGTTGTGGGACTGTAGGTAGTAGATAGGGGAAAGAGGAAGGTGGGAAAGTACCTGGCCATTCAGATCTGTTCACCAAAAACGTTTATCGCCATTTAAAGCGCCGTGTCGATTCTGAATGGTGATCTTTCACCAGGGCGATACTGAGAGCATATTCCACGCTGGAACGTGCCGCAAATACTATATATTCTTTAGAAGTAATTAATTGTGAAATAACATAAATTTAATTTAACACGCACGCCGGGATATGAACTCGCAACCTCTGAATTCGTAGTCGAGGACCTTGCCACTCGACCACGGAGGCCCTCGAAGGTAGCAGGAGGAGATAAAATATAGTAAAATTATTCGTATAATCTCAATCTCCCACCAAAAAACACGTGAATATAATTATTTTAAATGACGAGAATTGTGTGCTAACAGTTATTTGTGTATAGCCAAATGCCTTATAAAAGAGCCCTTCCACCTAAATGCTTTGCTACATCTATCACATGAGAATGGCTTTATCCCGAAATGAATTATTTTGTGACGCACTAAGTGATTCTTCCAACTGAACCTTTTCTTGCAAACATCGCACTCAAATGGCTTGACATCATAATGCACCGCCATATGGTGTCCCAGGTGATCTTTCAAACGAAAGGTTTTTTTACAATCGTCACATTGGAATGGCTTCTCACTCGAGTGGAGTACTTTGTGAGCCACTAAGTTAGATTCCTTACTAAAAACCTTCTCGCACACTTCACAAGGGTAAGACAGCTTTTGGCAATGTATCCTCATGTGGCGGACTAGGTGATTCCTCGAACCGAACGCCTTTTTACAGTGTTTACATACAAACGGTTTTTCAATCAAATGTATTTTCATGTGAACGAGCAGCATGCTTTCCCTAGAGAAGTTTATTTTGCACTCTTCACATGAAACAGTCTTGCCCACAATATGAATCTTCTCATGTTTCACCAAGTCGCTCTTTGTAAAGAAGCATTTTTTGCAAACATCACAAATAAACGGTTTCTTATCAGAATGATACACCTTGTGAATAACCAGATATCCTTTCTGGCTAAACGTTTTACCGCACTCGTCGCACTCGAATGCCTTGATTCCAGAATGAATTCTCTTGTGATTGTCTAAATAAGCTTTGCGTTTGAATGTTTCTTTGCATTGGTCGCACGAAAAAGGTCTTAAACCGGTGTGAATCTTTCTATGGCTGTCCAAGTAGCCTTTCCGCGCAAATGCAACATTGCACTCTTCACACTGAAAGGGTTTCGCGTCTGAATGGGTTTTCTTATGACTTTCTAGGTGTGATTTTTGTCCGAATGATTTACCGCATTGGTCGCATGGGAATGGCCTGACGCCCGAATGAATCAATTTATGCCTCTTGAGGTTCTTTCGATTTGAGAATACGTTGTGACATATTTCGCAAGAATGCTTGTTGTCGACAAATTCTCCGGTTTTACTCGCAGCGAATTCCTGGTTGCTGGTCTCCTGGCCCTGCCGGTCAGTTTCGATCTTGGAGACGCAGAAGTTTCCAGCTTCGGGGCGTAGGGGATCTAGAAAGAAAGCGACAGTTTATAGTAGAGGAATGCATAACTTCAGAATATATATTTGGTCAAATAAAAAGAAACATATTGAAGGATATTACGTTCCATAAGTTAAAAACTTTAATGCCAATGTTTTGCATTGATTTTGTCTTGTAAGTTCCTACCTGCATGTTCTTTGCTGTATTATCATCACCATGCCATGCCATACTATCAAATCTTTTCAATCATTATTAATTTAACCTAAGTCTACTTATATATTTTTTATATTATACTTGAAATTGTATTTTTTATATACTTTCTGATCTCATTCCTTATTTTTTAAAAATTATTTGTACTATATTCTTATGCTTGTGATTATTGTACCGTTGATAGTAAATAAATAATGTCACCCACTATTAAATAAGTATACAGATGTATATAGTCAAATACCATTATACAAATGACTTAATTGACCATTTCACTCGCAACTTCAGTCTTCACAAGATTGAGGACCTCAGTAGAAGGTTCAGCGAATTGAGGGCAAAGGTTCAACTGTGCATTCGTTTCTTCTTTGCGAACTGTTAACCCACAACTCCTTTCATATATTTCATTCCCTTTTGGCTTTGAATGACAAAGTAGTATTTCTGGTGAATTTGGTGACGTTTCATTGCATCTATCCTACCTGCATGTTCTTTGCTGTATTATCATCACCATGCCGGTGTTTTTATTAGAACATCCATAATTTTATTATTTCTTTTCTTTATTCATTAATTTTTAAGCATAAAGAGATTTTACATGGTTTTCGACTGCCATATATACATACACATAAAATAAATTCAGTTGAGAGGAGCCATACATCCCATGAAAAAGGTTGGTCCCCTTTCAAATATCCAACTATGAATACCAACAGCAAATTGGGGCAAACTACTGAATGGCCCGACGCCGGTGCATAGTGTATTGAACATTTTGGAGGCGACTAACCAGAATTGACGTTGAGTAAATGTGGTTCTTGTCTTGGGGATGAAGCATCCAATGTTCGATGAGTAGCGCGTGTGTCCTGTGAGGGGTGAGTAGGACGGCATGTAAATATAATGTTTTGAACTGTAATAATGGGATGCATAATTGATGTTGTACATACTTAAATTATTCTTGCATACTTATACTTACATAATCAAAAAATCATATTTAAATGTATCAACACCAGGACTGAGCATTACAAACACTCGCTTGTACCTAGATTAGATGAAGTTAGTAATAGATACGCAGATGTAGCGAATCCATTTGACTACAAGAAGGCCATACTATCAAATCTTTTCAATCATTATTAATTTAACCTAAGTCTACTTATATATTTTTTATATTATACTTGAAATTGTATTTTTTATATACTTTCTGATCTCATTCCTTATTTTTTAAAAATTATTTGTACTATATTCTTATGCTTGTGATTATTGTACCGTTGATAGTAAATAAATAATGTCACCCACTATTAAATAAGTATACAGATGTATATAGTCAAATACCATTATACAAATGACTTAATTGACCAAAAATAAACAAATATGCATATACTCGTACGTAGGGGAAACGGATCAAACAGAACAGTGACACAATATAAGATGATTTATATATTAGATGGATATGTTTTCAGGTTTTTCAAGGACAAAAGTATTTTTTTAATAGTTTTTGGGATGCTATGTCGTATTGCGCTTCCTCCCCCCGTAGCCAACGTTTCGGACAGCGTTACATGTTACGTGTCCATCTTCAGGGCAGATGTGTACATTGTGATGCAGTGTGTATTTGGATTTATGTATGTCGAAATGGTACCGTGTTGCGGGCGTTAACCCTCTTAGATATATATATATATATATTAGATACATTACAATGGGTTAGGTGAAGTTAGGTTATTCATTTTATTTATTTTGCACAAACATAAAAAGGCAGAATAAAACAAGTTTACCGTCTGGGGAGATCGTTCTCTTGGGGCAATATTCCTTCAGCTCAGGGACGCACAATTCCACTTCGTATTCGGGCAGAGTGCACATATAATCCATCGTTTCAACTTCAAGTGCTTCTGCCTTCACACGAGCGGGGAGAATGCCAACAGAAGTATTCAAAGCATGTCGAGAAATCTTCAAATCATCGTCTCGGATTCCACATTCACTCGCAACTTCAGTCTTCACAAGATTGAGGACCTCAGTAGAAGGTTCAGCGAATTGAGGGCAAAGGTTCAACTGTGCATTCGTTTCTTCTTTGCGAACTGTTAACCCACAACTCCTTTCATATATTTCATTCCCTTTTGGCTTTGAATGACAAAGTAGTATTTCTGGTGAATTTGGTGACGTTTCATTGCATCTATCAATGTGATCAACGTTTACTTCTCGCTTGATTTGTGGAAGAAAGCTGTCGTCTGGGGTAGAATTCGAGAGCGGTTCACGCTTGATTTCAACATCACTTACTGGCGCTTCTGTTTTGATACAGAGAGAACTGTTTTCAGTACTTTTAGACATGAATCCCAATCCTTTTATAGGGGCATCAAGAGGTTCAAATTTAAACGCCATGATGCTCATTGCTATTTGAATGCCGTGCTTTCTCTTCAGTTCTACGAATGGTTAGTGTTTCAAACCACAGCACGCTGGATGTAGTATGCCAACTCTACCAGTTTCCCGGGGTAACAAAGCTGTACATATCAACTCAGGAACTATTGGATGGATGACATACTACAGCATTCTTGTGTGGTCGCAATTACTCTTCAACCGCAAGGAGCAGAATAAGAAAAGAGCGTTTTAAAGCTGATGTCATCAATATGCGTAGTATACATTGAATGACTAAAATACCTCAGCATTCCTTCGTAACCCCAATCCCTTTTAAACAGCATAGAGAAGAAGAAAAGAGGGCTTTAGACTTAATATTCTCAATATCTACAATAAGCTAAAAGAAAAAAACACTGACAGCCTCAAGTCGCTGACGTTTAGAACGACGCTACTTGTCCATAGATATTATGTTTCTACTTACTCATAAAAATAAAGTATCTAGATACTCATAGAATTAATGTTTTTAGTAGGCTATCTTGATTGTCGGCTAGTGGTGTGCGTAATCGACACAACACCAGAGATAATCGAAACTTCCTATTTATCAACATTAGGTTAATCGAATCGATCGCCGACGTTATAAGCCACGTGATTAGAGTTGAGCCAAACAACACGGGATTGTGTGTTCTGCTGCATACGCTTCCAACAGCGATATCCTTGTCAAACGTCACGGAGAAACAGCATTTTTTAAATTTTATTTAGCGAAAAGGGAAAAGGGGCGAAAGGGCACTTTGTTCGGGCAAACTCTGGTAGCGTACTTTTAAGAAACAAAAATGACTGAAAAAATGACAAACCAAACTCTCACAAAATAAATAAAAGACCTACAGTAGTAATAGGCAGCACAGTTCACACAGGAAGATGGAGAAATGTTCTCTGGCACCGAACACAAAAATTTTTACAATACGATATATACCAAACTCTTTTATAACCTTGACAGGTATTCAAAAAGAATTCTTCCGTTTTTGAGAGAACGATATTTTAAAGTTGGGTTTTTTTAGTTTTGGTTTGAGCTGAGTTGTTGATTTTTTTAAATTGTCTAGATCAGGCTGTAGTCGCATCCGGCCCGCTATATTAGTCCAGCCCGCTAAAAGCACCGCAGACAAACAAAAGGAACTCTATACTCAATCGAATACAGAGCGCCGTTTGAATGCGCGTGCTTGTATACGAAAATATACGTTTCTTGTCAATTGTCCGAAAGCTCGAGAAAACAATGCATTTAGAACATGAGAACGGTTTTATTTTAGTATGTAAGTAGTAATGCTATTTATGGGAAATATATTTTTTTAACTGTTTGGCAAAACGAGGTAATGATATTCTGTTAAGGATTGAAGAAAAAAATATGTCCTGGATAATTATTTCCCACGAGGCCGCCAACACAGGCTTCTGATACTTCCCACGTGTAGAACTTACTTACCAATGCTGATGCCGCTAAGACTTGATATGTTTTGATTCGCTTGGTCCTGTCATATTGTCGAATTGGGCGCCCTCGACTTCTTCAAAGATGCTCTTTCGCGTTATATATTCTCCATACACTCTTTCGTGCGTTCGAATTTCCGTGTTTAAAACCCCTCTAGTCTCCCTTTGTTCCCGAAGGGGAACAAGTAACTAGATAGCAGTACACTTTTTGTACAAGAAAAACAAAAATACTGCACCGCTATCTAGTTACTTGTTCTCAATCGGGAACGAAAAGGACTCGAGGGGTAAGCTTATTTCGAAATGAAATTCATTCCCCTTTCTTGAAACGTAAAGAGATATGCGAATGCTGGTGTTTATTATCTCATCGCTAAAAAGTGTTTTCAGGTCCTTAAACAATTTAAAAAGAAAAACAATATTCAATGATTTCGCAAGGAAGAGAGTCCCAACTGCTCCCAACCGTCTAGATACGGTGGTAGTATGGCATTCCTATTTAAGGTACGTTTGAGTCTATAATACGCGCAGCTCGTGACATTTGATGGCAACACACTACACTAGTGCGTCCAGTAGCGCGCGTTATCGTAATTGGTTTAATTCAATAGATTTTCATAAAAATTAATTAAATAAATAATAATTATAACATGTACTCGTACATGAATTTTTGCTCACAAATGAAAAATATTAAAGAGGCTCTAACTAAGAGGTTTTTACTTATAGTTATAAGCCTCGCCGCTCGATGCTCGCAGCATTTCCATATATGCTTTAAACATATATAAATGTCCTCATTAAATCAGATATAAATAAAAATTAATGATAATATTTGTCATATCTAAATATAAGAAATAAAAGAAAAATTCTCACAATTTATGAAATAAGCATTTTATTACCTTTCTAAACCACCAGACCGAGCGCGAGCGTCAGGCGGCGAGGCTTATAACTGTCATTACAAACCGAATAGCCTATTTTATTTATATTTTTTTCAATTTATGAGCAAATAAACAGTCAAGTCACATGTTGGTTACCTAATATTTATTTTATAAAATTTCGATTTCTATAATTTATTAAGAATATATTTCACACAAAATCTATTAAAATGTAAGAAAAAACTAATTCCGCTAACGCATCCCGCTAGGGACCCAAGTGTACTATGTTACAATCTCAATGTGTTGAAAATGTCAGAAGCCGCAAGTATTGCATATTGCAACGCCGATGAAGATGGTCAGCAATGGAAAACAATTAACAGCCTACTAGGATTAAAAGAAGTTGCCGGCCAGACGGGAATGATTTCACCGGCACTTCCGCCGTGTGGTATATCTATGCTCCCGCCTGACCCCCACCCCTCGCCCGAGTGAGGAAAGACATGTATAACCTGATTGCTAGTTACAGGAACCGATAAAAAATTTAATACTTATTTACAGACTATTATTTGACATTCCGCTACTTGATAACTTAATTAGTGTTACAACATATTTCGACGGTATTTGGCGAAAGAGTATATTCCAATCTGTAATAAGGAGGCGCGGTCCGTCCATGCAGTGGAGCTCCGCATCCCTTGGTTTTAAGGTCAAAAAGCTTTATTTGGATGTATTTTTCCCTTAGAGCAAAAAATATTTTTTCTAGCCGTAAACAGCCATACTGCAATTCGACACCGCCCCGTCCGAATTTAACACTGACACAACGACACGACACACGGAGCAAGTCTAAATACGTATACATTCTCAATGCTCGAATGTCTATGTGCGCAAACACACAGATGTACAGTGTGCACGCCATGGATGCTCTGTTCTATTCCGTATCTCTAAAGTACGGAAGTCAAACACTTTGGCGCGTGCGCATTAAGTCTTGACTTCCAACATGTTAGAATACTGGATGCAAAGGCATAGTGCACAGAATAGCATACATATTTCGAGTTGGGTGGATTGTTTTTAGAACGGTTAGACGTATGTTTGCGTGGCGTATTTTTTACAGTTTGGCTTGAATAACTGAAGCCGAAATATTGAAACTTTGGATATCCTTCGATAACCTATTTAATTATTTAAATAAATAAAAAAATAACACAGAAAATAATATGGGCAATTCACCGGAGTGTTCTCAAACTGTAAAAGAAAATAGTGTATGGTGTGGTTGTATAATTGAATCATTAATGCGAAAAAGTTTTGTGTCTCGGCCATTCGCGGAAAAAAATCTGGATACTGGAAAACTAACTCCCATTTCGAACATGACATCAAGAAATAAACAAGAAGGATCGTCAAATCAAGTTAAAGTTTAATTAAATAAAAACGTCGTGGATTTTGTTATACGATATTTAAAAAATTTTGAATCTCTATGTCGTGAGTAACTGATTTATATAGCTAAATGGACGGACTCTTTTTTATCAGTAATTGCTTCTTGTTCATGGGCCAGTTTATAGATTTCTATATTAAATTTGATAATAGGTATATACTGATTGTCAAGCACCCCTTCTACAAAAACCCATCGACCGCCACTGGTAACGAGGTTAAAATAAATTCCAATTTAATTTATTTCAATTGTATACGTTTTCCAATAAAAATAAGTTTTTATTTGCCTAATATAGGATTTGAACCGCAACCCCTTGATACAGCAGACACTGTGAGTCAACCACTCTACCAAGGAGGTTGTCTAACAAGAATTGAGGACAAGTAATATGAACTCATATTACTTTGAATATTATTATAAAGTTTGGCTGGTTTGCTTGCTGATGATTGCCACGTAACAACCGTTCCGGCCAAAACCAATCGGTACTTTAAGATGGCAGTCACCCACTAAAAGAAGTGTGCTGTCGGTATATCTGAATGCCAGGCAAATCTTTCGGTATATCTGTATGCCAGGCAAATCTTTCAGTATATTTGCATGCCAGGCAAATCTTTCTGTATATCTGCATGCCAGGCAAATCTGTCGGTAACTAGATTAAACAGAACACGATTAAATAATAGGTCGGGGTAAGCTAGGTAAGTTTTTTTTTTCACTTTCTTTTACAACTCTTCAGTGTTCTTTTGTCTTCAAATATCAAATCACGTTTTTCATTGTCCTATTATATGTATATATATATTACACGTCAATCGGCGAATATCTCCAATGACATTTACCCCTAACTAGAAGAGCCGAGTGAAAGCATATTGGAAGAGGCGTGCGTCCTCAGGTGTTTAGTCAGGAAGCCTTGCCGCGAGCACGCGAAATTACAAAACGAACACTGGAACGGCTTGAGGCCCAAGTGATTCTGCATGTGTCTGTTCAAGTGGTTCTTCTCGGAACAAGTGTAGCTACACTCGGAACAAGAAAAGGGCCTCTCGCCGGTATGGATCCGTAGATGCCGCGTCAGTGACCCCTTCTGTGCGCACGAGTACTCGCACACGCCGCACGAGTATGGCTTTACCCGCGTGTGCGTGCTCATGTGCCGCTTCAGCAGGTCGTTAACGCTGCAAGTGTAGCTGCAAATGCCACAAGAAAAGGGTTTCTCGCCTGTGTGTACTAGAAAGTGCCTCTTTAACGACCCGTTGTCCGAACAAGTGAAACTGCAAGCGGAGCAAGCAATCCGCTTACCTTCCGCGTGGATTCTCATATGTCGCTTGTAATAGCTAACCTCCGAGCAGGCATACTCGCAAACGTTGCATTTGAACGGCTTAATGCCGCTGTGTTTCTTGGTGTGCCTCCTGAGGTTGCTGCGCTCCGCGCAAGCGAATTCGCATTCCGTACACTTGTAAGGTTTGTCGGAAGCGTGAGAGCGCATGTGCCTGTTTAAATACTGCTTGATAGCGCAGGTATACGGGCACAGCGGGCAGGCGAACGGTTTCTCTCCTGTGTGGGTGCGCAAATGCGCTTTGAGGTGACCGCTCTGCGTGGACGCGTACCCACACACGAAGCACGAGTATGGCTTAACGCCCGAGTGCGTGAGCGCATGATCCCTCAGAGATCGCTTGTGCGAACAGACATAACTGCAGAGGGCGCAAGCGTAAGGTTTTTCTCCAGAATGCGTCCTGAAATGCGACTTTAAGCTCTCCTTCTTCGCGCAGGTATATGTACACTCTGAACACGCAAACGGGCGCTCTCCGGTATGCGTGCGGACGTGTCTAATGAGCGCCCCCTTTTCAGCGCTGCAGTAATTGCATTCAGAGCATTTGAACGGTTTATCGTTTGCGTGGATGCGCATGTGCTCCTTGAGCCTGCCGTTTCGCGAGCATGTATAGTTGCACGTAGGACACGCAAACCCCTTCTGCCCGGAGTGGGTCAGCATGTGGTCCTTGAGGCGGCCGCTTCTGACGCAAGAATAGCCGCATATTTTGCAAGAGAATCGCTTTACTGACGCCGAGGCTCCAGATCTATCTTCAAACGCAGCTGGAAATTAAAAAAAGACGTACTTATGATATTATTTAAACCACTTTAATTATAATATATTTAAAAAATTATGCAACTAAACAACTGTATGTCAAATGGTTTTCCTCCGAATGATGCAGCATTTGGTATGCAACCAGTATTTTATAGCTGCCCTTGGAATACAATAATGGTTTTAACTAAAGGCTGATCCTGCTTGTGAGTCTACATGCTTATGAACTCATTCGGAATACGCAAACGGTTTTCCTCAAAATTTTGCACCATTTGTTCTAAAAAAAGGTTCACTGCACTTGAAACAGGAGAATGGTTTTCTTCGAATCGCGTCGGCACATGACTTCAAAATAATTTCGAATAATTAACATTCGGAACACAAGACTGGTTTTAACTTAAGAGAGATTCTGTTTGCGAGACCAGAAAAATGCACTAGGAACACACGAATGATTTTCCCACGATTTCTTCAGCATACGGTCTGCAACTGTGACATATTGTGAAAAAAAAACCATGCTCGTGTTCCGAATAATGGTGTAATCAAGTTTTGTTGTATTATCAGTGTTGCGATGCTTTTGTCCCAATTTTTGCGTATTTTTAATTCATTTTTTCCTGCGGTGCTTTTGGTAGGCTAGGCCAAAAGCGCTCACGGGCCGGATCCGGCCCACGGCCGGTTGATTCCCAACCGCTGCCGCTTGGCTGAAGGAAGTGAGCAGCGAAGAGAGAGAGCGAAAGTAGCGGCTAAAGTGCTATCAAGCAATCAAAACATAAGTATTCATTTTACCTGGCAACTGATCATCGTCACACTCTTCCTTGATATCCATCGCAACGCGCTCGTCGAAAGTAGCATCTTCTTCATCGGAGGAACTAGTGTCAGGGTTGGTTGTCTCCATATATTCAGAATTTTCCCCACTGTCAGAGTTTTGAGATATTTTTTGAAATTCCCCCTCCAATTTTGGAATGTCAACCAACACCCGTAAAAAATCTATTGAGATACCTGCACGAGAAAGCAGATACAAGAAAAAAATAATATTTGTCCAGTAAGTGGCTGAGTTGACAAATGCGTCTGGTTCCCACTGTGGCTTAGTTAAGTCCTCCATCCATTGCAAAGGCAATTTTTTCCGCTTTTATGGTGGTAGTAAGAGTTTTTCAAATATTGTCAGGTTATTCGTAATCCAGGAATGTTCGTTTATTTGTTATATTGGGGTTATTTTTAATAAACACCAATTTAAAAAAAATAATATTTGAATTAAATAAAATTTAATAATGTTATTTTTAAGTTGCGCAAGCATTTCAATGTTCAATTATTGTTACAGCTGTTTCGGAAGTCAAAGCCATTTTCAAACTGTGGTCAGGCCATGAGACGACTTACATATATGATTTTATTCACTCACACCCAATTTGGACCGTGTTTAAAATGATTTATTACCGGTAAAACCGATTTACTTAAATAATTGTGATAATTAAAAATTATCTCTTCTGTGAGGTATTTAGAGTTGAAAGCTGTTTTCCCCACATAAAGTGTTTTCTTAATTGTTTCACAATGACGTGAATGGTATTTAAGTCAGTGAAATTAATGTGTTTGATAACTGGATTTGAAAATAGCTTTGAATGCCGAAACAGCTGTAACAATAATTAAAACCTATAAGAATCAAAAACACCCATTTTATTTACCACCTAACAAAAATGCTTTCAAAAGTATGTTTCCATAGAGAGCTTAGTGGAAAATTACATTTTTAAACCCGCCAACACAGCCATAATAGAAGCGGTAAGCGCTGGAAGATGTACATAGTGAGATGCATGTAAATAAGTTGTATCTACTACTGTAGGTAGTGGCGTGGGTTTCGATGAGAAGTCAGACTTAGATATATGGATAATTCAATAAATAACGGCGTCCGTGGTCGAGAGGCCAAGGGGTTGAAAAATACATTAATATTTATACACCCACGAGTCCCAATTGCCCGGAGCCAATGGGACTATGTCATCTTCAATTGGGGTATATCGTGGGGCTGAAGGTAATGGGAAAGGGGAAGAAGACGGAGAAGAGGGAGGTTTGAAGTACCCGCTCAGATTTGGTCACCAGGGAGATGATGAGAAGTTCTTCAATGTAGACAAAACAAGTATATTACCTCGTTCTTTATATAATGTTTGTACAGACTCCGGGGCAGACGTTCCGGGAGAGGAAAGATCCATTTTAATATTTCCATTTCTCAAATATCTGAAATGAAAATAATTGTATTTATTAATATCAAGGGCTATTATAACAAGAGTCATAATAAGAGATATAACACAATATGCATGAATGTGAATGCAGAAAGGAGAGTGTCTTGTCGATATTGCAGTCCCGGTTACGTGAAACCGGTTTCTTTGCTGTCACTGGAACCTTTCTCTGAGGAAACGGTTCCTTTTGGAACATATATAAAAAAAATGCATTTAAAAAATTGTAAAAATGAGGCAAAATATTCAGAAATTAATTTTAGGGGAACAGGTTCCTTTCCTCTGAATTTCAGATAGGAAAATTTTTTTCAAAAATAATCTGATAAAGAACCAGTTCCTCGTCGGTCTCCGATAACTGGAATGCAGTGACAACCCATTTCAGGTGTCAACCATCTCTAGTGTTTTGTGTGGCGGTCCATCCTCTCTGTTCTGATCAGTTGGTTAGAAATGAGGAAGGGCAGAAGGTTGGTACGATAGCACTGACGTTTATAGCTTATAGCAGTCCCACTAAAAGCGGAAGGTGCGGGGTTCGAGCCCCGGTCGCACCGAACACTTTTTTTAAATTATTGGTTTGTTTTTCTAAGACCTACCTACATGAAGCATTTGATTTTAACTTATAGTGCGCTCAGATTTCCATTTAGATACGCAAAAATTGTATCTGTTGAACACCGGCGCATCTGATGGGCACCGTAAAAACATATATTTCTCGAATATATGTTTAATACAATATAAATAGCTATTCCGGGGGAACTATTTATGATAGATATAAACATTTCCATATATAAAAACGAATGTTTGTCTGTCTGTCCTCGATTTTCTCGAAAATTACTTAACCGGTTTGAAATTAGTATGAAAAACATTGAACTCGCCATATTGTATTGAGGTTAGCTCACAGATATACCACTCTGGTTAGCCACAGATTACATATTCAAAAGAAGATTTGTTCAGGTAGAATATTGTCAAAATGGAAAACACAAATACCTATTTAAGAACTTTATGATTTAGATATATTTTGAAAAAAATAACTGTAAAGAATGAAATAAAATTTTCAAATAAATGTCTCTTTGTTTAGAGATAGTAACAGTAGTCAAAGCATTACTTTAGCTGTCAAATCAATTATAGCACCCAAACGACAAGCAAGAATTCACAACTTCATAACACTATTTTTTAAAAAAAAACCTAGCAAGGCCTGGTACACATTCGCAGGTTATTTTTTTTTTACTATATAAACACGTTATCTGGTAAAACGGTACAAATTTACAAAAAACAACATTTTGTAAAAAAACAAGGTATTACGAAAATGGACTTCGGCCCAACACGGGAATATTAGGCCGCGGGAGCTCGGTTCAAAGGTTAAAAGGATTTCAAGATACATAGGTAAATATTTTTTTAACTCATATAAGAATGTTTCTTTACAAAGTTTATTCTGGCGAACTAATGAAACGAAAAGCAGCCGAGATGAGATGACATTAAAACTGATTCAATTTATCATACTCTTGAAACAATTTCAAGCATTTTAAATAATATGATATTAAATAATAAACTCACCAGCGCTGTTTTATATATTTGTAGTACATTATTAGCTGAAAAATACCCAAATTAATGTAGTGATTCTAAAAACAAACGTCAGACACTAAATGACATGAAGAATTCCATAGATGATGTATATTGAAGCAAATACGAGTAGCTAGAATGTATGTAATGCAATATTTGAAAATGTATATAATTTTACGATTAAAATTAACGAAGGCATCGTGCAATCGAAAATTAAATTACAAACATTTTGAGGTCCACTGACACAGGACGATAACTGCAAAAGAAATTATTATTTCGGACAAGATAAAAACAAGGCAAAGGAAAATTGTATTACGTTCACTGCCTGGAGGGTGGCACCATCGTTCTGCAGTATTCGCTTATTAGATTTGACAGATATATAATACTCGGAGCAGGTCGATGAGTTACATATTTCGGTAGTATGTTTACGAGAGATGGAAAGACTGATAGGGTTATTGAAAGAAGGGTGAATGCAGGATACTTCATTAACGGAGGATTGAACGCGGTTGGCGTTAACAAAATAATGTTCAGTCATGTAGCAGTCCACAGGGTACTGATACTAACCTTGATATATGACAGTGATGCATAGGACTGGCAGAAGAAGGATGAAAGTAAATTGAATGTTGTAGAAATGAGATCTCTGAGGCAAATGCGGAGTAAAACCACCTATGATCGTGTGAAAAATGCTAAAATTCGTAAAGAATGCAAGGTTGATGTAAGCGTAATGAGTAAGATTAAGAAAGGAACGTTTAGTTAGTTTGGGCATGTAGAGCGAATGAACGAAGAAAGGGGTGTAAGGAGAATATATGACGCGAACGTGAGTGGAAGAAAAAGTCGGGGACGCACGAGAAAGAAATGGCACGATCACAAACTTGCCTAGCATGAAATTCTGGGATATCAAAAAAGTGTTTTTATCAAAATTGTAATTTTTTATTGCCTTGTAAACAAAGAAAACATATTTTTTTTATTAAATTTCTTTGGATATAAGTACTTTTACCAGAAAAACCCATCGATTTATTGTTGGAGATTGTGAGTTTTGCAACTCAACTGGGTAGTTTGTATAGGAGTTGTGAATTGACACCGACGGCGGCCATAACAGTTATTCTAATAACCAGAGTGCTATCCTGGTTATTTTTATGGAAGGTTCCTCATCTTTTTCTTTAGGGTTAAAGACTTCTTGATTAACTGAGGAATTATGCAGGGACATAGTAAAATAATCCTAAACAGGTTTTTTAAGAGATTATTTGAAAACACAAATTGATGAAATATCTTCAAGTGACACAATTTTATAAACAAAAACTTTTAAAAACAATTACCTTATATTATAACGCATTTTAAACTTTTTGTTTTATTTTAAATTGCGTAAATACGCCTTTTAACGAAGAATTAGGTTTTATGAAAGGGTACCCACCTCACTACATACTAATGATCTGCTTGTTCTGTCGCTACTTCTAAAAGTGACATTTGCCGACTTCGTTTGTATTTTTATAAAAAAATTATTATTAATTTACAATTTTTGTAAAGCTTAATAGCTAATAATGTTTAAAGTTAATAATAATGTAGTTGGTAACACTGTAACTTACTTCATATTGAGTCTTGATAAAACTACGCAAATATTTATATTTTTAATGAGTGTCATTTGCTGACAGCTGCTGTCATTCGAGAGAACTGGAACCCAAGTTAGGCAAGAAGGAAAAGGATAAGGATCATTAGATTAATTCTTCAAAGTGTGTTTTTTTTATTTTTTTTTAATGTTATCCACTACTTAAAAGTGCCCGGCTATCGAATGTACAAAAACAATGCCATTTCAAACCCGGCGAGAGGTAAAATAGAGTAGGTAATTTTTGTTAGCGCAAAATCACTTATAAAACATGTGCCATTTCAGGCACGGTGAGGACCGTAAAGAGTAGAATTGTTGGCGCGAACTCAGTTACTAAATCTATACCATTTCAGACATAGTGATGGAGTATAATAGGTTAGTTTTCTTTTGTGAAAAATCATGACGTCTTTTTCAATAGAGTTTAGATTAACTTGATATGACGGAGGTAGGGCAGTTGGTATTATTCTAGGAATAACGCAAAAAGGGAGGAATAGAAATGCGATCTTAGGTAGTTACAAGTCATTTATTTTGATAGTCGTGGGATTAGTCTTAAAACTAGAGTAAAACTTAATTAGACATAATAAATTTAATAAAACTAGATACGCAATTACTTAATTCTAGTGTTAAAGTCTTTGTACTTAAAATTAGAGGTTCACTGGCTTATGTTGTGGGAGGAATTATCATTAGAGTCAGAGGCACTTCCCTTTTTGGTGATGACTGTCCAGGGTCCAGTGGCTGCGTTGTATGTAGAGTCCTCGCGTTCGCACTACGTATTCGTGTACCTCCGGATCGGGAGTAGGTGCAACGCGGCGATAATCAGAGGCATGGGCGGTCTCCGATGTTGATCTCCGAAGGGCGAAGATCAGTTACTTCCTTCTGGGATGGAAGCGTAGAATTCCCTCGTCGTCAGAGGACCTGGGCGGCCTCTCCAAGGAGCGAGAATAGGAACCTTCCTGGGCGGAAGGTTTCACTTGGCTGTGTGTCCTGGGCGGACTACTGCAACCGACTCTCCGTCCTGGGCGGACTCTTGCAACGATTTGTGCTTCCTCGGTGGAAGACTGCACCTGACTCGTGCTTCCTCGGTGGAAGCTTTCACTCGACTCTCCGTCCTGGGCGGACTCTGGCAATCGACTGTCCCCTAGAGCCCACTGTCCTTCTGTCTACCTGTCTACCTGTAGGTATTATCTTTTAACCCGCATTGTTCAGCGGCCTTTGCTCCGTCGGCGGCTCGATTCCTTTGAGGTGTTTATTGCCGTCTCATAAAATTCAAACGGAATTGCGGGCTTTCCCAAAATAGCAGTTAAGATTATATTATTTTAGTTACGATTTTTCTAACAATAGGCTCGGCTAGCCTTTGTACTAAATTCATTTTATGGCCGGTCTAATCTGGGAATTCCTATTATTTAAAATGCACATTTTAAATCTAAATATTTCGGTGAATTCGGTCAATTATTTTATGTGATTACAAAAGGCTATATCAAACTGGTCATTCATTTATCGTAAATAGAGTTTTCTTAAACTCTGATCTAGCCACCAAATATGGCTAAAGCCATTTCAAACAGCGTTTCAATTCTGAATGGCTGTATTTCGCTTGGGCGATACTGAGAGTATAACGTATCGCATATATACTGTAGGTATATTTTAAGTGAATTAATTGTGAAACAAAACAAAATAATAAATAAATAATTATTTGTGCACGGGATTTAAACCCGCGGAATTCATAGTCAAGAGCCTTACCCTTTGACTAGCGAAGCCGTGTAATTAAACGTAATTTTAAATAAAATCCTTATTCCGTATTGCGACCTGGGGGGCACCAATGTCTTCATGTTATCAATGTACGAGAATTTTTTGAGAGAAAAACAAATTTTGAAAACTAAATAAATATTGATTTAATTTTTTTAATGATGTATTAATTTGATCTATCGACTAATGAATTGAACGCACACTCCATACAACTTTGCTGGAATAATATGTAATATATGCAAAGATAGTTGCAATTTTGGCCATTGAACATTATAAAAGTGTTTTACAAAGTATGGCAATACCAAAATGGCGTCTTGACAGGATCGTATCTATGGTTAAGTTTGACGTTTCACGGATGACAGAGATAATTCAATAATTTTATCGCGCGGGCGTTATGTGCTTTTCTTGATTCTATATTCATGATATCACTCATCAAGAGAAGAGTAATGGATACTACCGGCTCTAGCCACTGCGTTCCAGAAACAGCAGCAGGTCAGCAATATTCATATTTGATTATCAAGAGATAGGAAAGAGGTATCTCCCTGGTGAAAGGCCACTATTCAGAATCGAGACGTTATTGCTTTAAAGCCGTGTTTGACTAGATATGACTAGCCAGGTGTTTCTAAACCTTTCTCTTACCCATCTTCTTCATCAACCCTCTCCCTCCAGCCTCACAACACACCCCAATTGGGGATGCCATAGTCCAACTGTGTTTAGGCGGATGAGCGTTGTTGGGCATAATCTTGTGCGGTTTAAACATAAAAATAGAAATTAGAGTAAAATTTTACAATTCACACTCGTTCAGAATGTTCATGGATTATGGAAATAACACTTCATTTTAACTGAATTACAACGAGAAACAACTATTTACGTCGGCCAGGATCCAAACAAATGCATATAAATTCATTTGAAGTTAAATAAAGTTTGAAGTTTTTTTATGGAATTTTTAGGTTAGTTTTTTGTTGTTGTTTTTTTCTCTTTAAGCCCAAACTAAGAATCTAAGGGCCCGTTTCGTATATAATGAATATACTGTAATATATTAAAAAGTTATAAGGTTGTTAGTTTGGGTTTAAAGAAAAAAACTTACCCCAAAACGAGTTTAAATTATAAAACTTTACTGGAATGAGAATATATGACGTGAAAGTGAATGGTAAGAAGAAATCGGGGATATAAAATATAAATATAAAGGGGAATATAAAGTGAATCAAACGCACGAGTTGGTTCATGTCAACAGTCAAAATAAAAGGTGATTTTTATTGCCGAGCACTTAATTGAGACCGCCCATTACTTCGGATTTGTTCTCGAAGTACTGATACGAGCATATCTAATTGATCTAGCAACGGAAGCAATTGAAATCTTATTCCTAATAAAGTCTTCCCAGGGCATCACCTAAGTAAGTTAGTTCTGCACCTGGGAAGAAACAGAACCCCGTGTTGGCGGCCTCACGTGAAATCATTTACGGACATAAATTCCTATTTCATCCAGGATGCCGGGTATTAATTATAAACTGTTCAAGAGTTTATGAGCCATAAGCAATAATGCTATATCCAATTAAAGTGCGAGACGATATATGAATCCGAATTAATCAAGGAGCATATCTCAAGACAGTGGTTTGTGGCCGTCCATCCTCCCCGTCTACCTCTTCGAGGAAACGGTGTGATGGTTAGCCAGTTTTCAATAGAGAACGTCACAGAAAAAGCATTTTGTCTTGTTTACACCTGTTTATTGTTTATTTGCGAAAAGGGGACAACAACAGCAACACGGAGTGTGTTCCATTATCGATTTTGAATAAACGAAAAGTTTTTCCTGTTAAAATATAAACACAAATTTATTTTAAACAACTTCAATTTAATAAATTAATCGACCGGTTTCGGAAGTATCCTTCCTTCGTCAGGACTATATTAAAACTAACCTGATTGTCTTAATATTCCTGATGATGGAACGGTACTCCCGAAACTGGTCATCAATATATTAGAGTCGATTCAAGCGAAAGAAGTATACAAGGGATGTAAGAAAAGAGTAATTGTTGGAGTGGAAGAACGAAAGAAACGTCTGGAAGAGGAAGATGGAATCAAAATGACAAAGCACTTCCAAAAACCATTAAACTGTTTTGGAAGGAGGTCAAAAATTTCCGGAATGGTCCAGAAAGCGGATGTATGGAAGTAATAAAATCGAAAGATGGAAAAATGTTAACGAATGAGCTAGAAATAAAAGGGAGATCGATGAAATACTTTAAAGAGGTTTTTGTAAGCAACCCGTTTGATAGTGATTCCACTGGCGAATCAAGTATGAATGACGATCTGGTGAATCTTACCAAAATCAGCATGGATGAAATAAAAAGATCGATTACATGTAAGAATGGTAAGGCTGTTGGTTTCGACAATATTGCTGCTGAATACTTTAAAGGATATAGCCGAATAATTCTCACATGGTTATGCAACCTTTTTATCCAGTATTTAGAGGAGGGTTACTCGCCATTAGATTGGAGGAGGGCTGTGATCATGCCTCTATAGAAAGGTAAAGGGTAACGTATGAAAAGTGGAAATCACAGGGCTATTAGCCTGCTAAGTTCAGTTGGAAAGCTGTATGGTAGGATATTGATTGAAAGGGTACAAATGAAAACAAAAGATAAAATATGGGATGTGCAAGGTGCATTTATGAGTGGAAAGGGGTGAAGGGATCAGATTTTATCGTTACGTATGCTCATAGAGAAGTTTCTGGCAAAAAACTTTTCTGTGCCTTTGTAGATCCACAAAATGCATACGACCGAGTTGACAGGAAAAAAATATGGAAGGTATTGTCCAAGTAAGGAGTGAATACAAATCTCATTTAGGCAATCGCGTGTCTGTACGAGGAAAGTGTTGCGTGTGTTAGGGTTGACAGTGATTTTACGAGGTGGCTTGACATCACAAAAGGTGTTAAGCAAGGCTGCGTAATATCACCGCGGTTATTCAATCTTTATATGGATAATTGTATTCAAGAATTGAAAGAGGTGGGCTTGGGCGCGAGAACGAGTAATCTGAAAGTATGTTGCCTGTTGTATGCTGATGACGCCGTGCTGATTGCTAACAGTATGGAAGATCTACAGTCCCTCGTATCTAGGATGAACGAAGTATGTGTGAAGGATTGCGCTAATGATGAATGTAAGTAGGTCTTAAGTCTTGGAGTTTAAAAGAGAGAGTTCGAAATCAGGGTGCAATATAGTTGTGAATGATGAATACTTGCAGCAGGTCGATGAGTTTTTTTTTACATGAATACCGCACAAGAGTCCCAACTGCTCCCAACCGTCTGGAGCCAGTGAGACTATGGCATCCCAATTGGGGAATGTTGTAAGGCTGAAGGTATTGGGGAGAGGAAGGAGACTGGCTATTCAGATCTGGTCAAACACGGCTAAAAGCCATTTCAAGCAACTTTTCAATTCTGAATGGTGGTCTTTTGGCCGAGAGTATCTTTCTCTCTGGAACGTGCACAAATATACTATATATTATTTGAAACTTAATCGTGAAACAGCACAAATTAAATAACAAAATTAACAAAATTAAATAAAATTTACTTGCGCACGCCGGGATTTGAACCCGGGACCTTCGGATTCGTAGTCGAGTGCCTTACCCCTCGACCATGGAGGCCGTCAAAAAAAAAGTTTCTATATTTGGCAAGTATGTTTACGAGAGATAGGAAGACTGATTACTGATTCCATTAACGGAGGACTGAACGCGGTTGACGCTAACAAAAAGTTGTCCAAAGAAGCGAAGCTAGCAGTCCACAATGGATTGCTGATACCAACCCTTATGTATTGCAGTGAGGCATGGAATTGGCAGAGGAAGAATGAAAGTAAACTGAATGCCGTAGACATAAGATTTCTTAAGCGAATATGTGATAAAACCATGTATGATCGTGTGAAAAATATTGAGTTTCGTAAAGAATGCAAGGCTGATGTAAGCATAATGAGTAAGATTAAAAAAGGGACGCTTAGATGGTTTGGGCATGTAGAGCGAATGTACGAAGAAAGGAGTGTAAGAAGAATATATGACGCGAATGTGAATGGAAGAAGCCGGGGACGGCCGAGGAAGACACGGCACGATCAAGTGAATCAAATACTTGAGTCGGGCTATGTTAGAAGTCTAGAATAGTAGAAGAGAATGCATGAGACGATGTATGAATATGAATGAAGCAAGAAGTGTGTGCCAAGATCGAGTTTGGTGGCCCGTCCTTTCTGCCTACCTCTGCGGAGAAACGGCGTGATGGTTAGTTGGTGTAATACAAATTGATGTGATTGTTATTTTTATTATGTAATAAATGACCTTTTTTTTTCACTGTATTTTTATTTTCTCGCGCATATGTTGTTAGAAACGTGCTGTATGCAAACAATGCATCCGAGTGAGTGCTGTGTTCGACTCAACATTCTATGCGATACATAACAAGTGTGTCTTGTTTTCGAGTTGTGTGTTTCGTTTTATATTTTTGTAGTAATGTTGTGAAGTACTGACATGCTTCGCATTTTGCAGGAAAAAACGACGAAGGATTTTTCATAGAAGTTCCGATAACAAGTATTTTGGAGGCTGAAATTAAACCCGTTCCCGTTTCGTCGAGAAACAAGAAGAAAGCAAAACCTCGTGCGGGAGACAAACAGAAAGTCAAGAGTAAGTTATGATGTCTTTTTATCTATTGTCCGGGGTTATTAATGGTTTGGTGCAAAGATTTTAGGTTGTGTTGTGTTACCCCTACCCCCCCCCCCCCTTCCCCAACCCCTCCGTTGTGTCATCTGCTGAACTCTGCAGCTGCGTTGGCGATCGGTCAGGTGGCAGCCAACCTAGCGAATTCCATATATCAGCATATAGAACCCACTAGCTTGTTGAATTCGGTGAATTCTGTACAGTGCTATCATACATGTGGCAATACGGCGCCTATGTTGCGTCTAGTTTATTAAACCGCTCATTCTATTTAATCATTTCCAGAAAAGAAAAGCAGACCGAAGCCGCCATCGGAACCGGAGGTGACCATCTGCCTCCAGTGCAATCAGACCTTCAAGCGCAAATATCAGCTGAAGGAACACATGTGGGTCCACACCGGTCAGAAGCCCTTTGCCTGTCCACAGTGCCCCAACACGTACACGCAGAGCATCAGCCTGAAGAACCATCTCCTCGCGCACACCGGAGAGAAACCCTTCTCGTGCCCGGACTGTGGGGATCTCTTCAGCACCAACAAGAATCTCAAGATACACCGGGCCAACCACAGCGACAACAAACCCTATTCCTGCGACGTGTGTCGATACTCCTGCGTGCGCCAGAGCATCATGAGGGCCCACATGCAAATTCACACCGGTGAGAAGGCCTTCTCGTGCAACGTCTGCAGCTACAAATGCTACCGAAAGGCCAATTTGCAAATCCATTTGCTGATTCATTCTGGTAAAAAGGAGTTTTCTTGCCTGGAATGTGGCTATTCCTGCACGACCAAGTATCGCCTGGACAGCCACATGCTGTGCCATACTGCGGATTACCCCTTCTCCTGCACCGTTTGCTCCTACACTTGCCAGTACAAAGACTACTTGCGGAAGCATATGCGTATTCATAAGAACCAAGCGAAAAAGCAGCAAGCAACGGACAAAGAAGAAGCGCTTAAAGTAGTGTAATCTTTTGGCTTTTTTCGATAATTGAATCGCCTATTTGAACATTTTTGTTTATTTGAAGAGAGAGATTGTGGCGGAGAAGAGATAATCCTATAGAAATGTGTCATGTGGCATGTAGCATATTTTAAAAAAAAAACATTTCTGCTAAAATTGGTCAAACATTTTCATACGTACATCTTCTACCCCTTGTCCTTTCGGGTCGGAGATTCACTGCATTGACGAGGCGCCTTCAGGGGTCCCTGTCCTGCGCTATTTTAGCGGTCTCCGTCCATATCAGGCCTAGCCTCTTCCCGCGCAGTCTCCGGAGTTGTTTCTCCTAACTATATCTGGGGCGGCCCACTGGACCTCTTCCCCCTGGAATAGCACTCAGAATTTTGAATGGAATTCGGTCTTTGGTATTCTTTATATGAAATACCATAATTCTTAAGTAGATGAACAGATTGGCCTACCCGGTGCCCAGAAGTCGAAAAGTCTTATATTGAGTTACCTGGCGACATCAGTTGCCTTTCAAATCCGTATAGATCATGCTTCTGGGGATCAGGACACTATTCTAATGTGTCCCCTGTGCTTTTTAACCTATCCCCTTCAATGCGAATTTCCCGTTTATTCATCATTTACGCTAAACGATTTGCACCAAATGAGGCTTATTCGACATTATACTGGGACGAGTACTTTTTACTTAATTTATTTTTCGCAGTTCAATTAAAATACTTAATTAAAACGTTAAATTTCAAAATGGTCATTTGTTATACTCTGTTGTCAAACCTTATTAGGAAAACACATTAAATTAAGCTGTCTCCTTTTTCTGGCGCCATTTTCTGTCAGAAGGGTCATCTCCACCCTGCAAGCCACTGCAGGTCACTACAGTCCAGACTGCACTATTACCAGTCACGTAGGTTTCGATATCATGATATACGGCATCTTCTAGCAATCTTTCCATTGATTATCATCAGTTGGGTAATCTTGTATTTGTCACTCCTCGTGATGTGCCAAGAAATTGCAGTTTGTCTTGTATTTATCTGGTATTATTTAGAAATGTTTTGCCTACACATTCTTCTCCGCATCGCAGGTATTTTGAGAGTGCGCCTATACGAGCATTCTTCTTGTTTAGTCGTGTCCTCATTGCTGAGGATCGTGACCTCCCACTACAATTTCCCTGGTGGACAAGGCTCTTCCACTCCTCGCGGTCCGGTGCTGCGTAAGAGCGGCGAACACCGGCGTTCCGGAGACCTGTGATATTTGATCGCCCCATCTCCAGGATCGGTGATCTTCCTTCTTCTATTCTTGCCTTCCACTTTGCCAGTGGCCATGAGTTTCTCTAGGTTGGAGTTCTCAGTTTGACGAGCAACGTGTCAAAAGTATCTGATTATATGCTTTAGGCAGACAGTTGATAGCCCGTTGCGGATACCTAGCTCTCCCAGAATACGAGTACATCCACAAATTTAAGAATTTTAAGTGTCCATGTCAAGTAGAGAAAACATCAATGAATTTTTCTTCCGATTTTTAAATTTAGCTCTAGGTCACAGTTACAGAAGAGTTTATTTGCTTAATGAAGACTTCTAGGCATCTCAATGCAAAATCCTCATCTAATTTGATTGTATATCTCCTTGGTATCTGCGGATAAATTTAAAACTAAGAGGTCCTATACATAGATTGTTCTCACTCTAACAAACTGTACTACTGTTTTTGTATTTCTCAACTTGTGTGATACTTGCTGTATCTTGATTTTTTAAATAATATTACTAGCTGAAGTATCCGGCGTTGCCCGAAATTATGAATGATTTGGATTAACGTATTGAGGTTGTAATGTGTTACCCCTACCTCTACCCCTACTCCTAACCCTACCATTACCCCTACTCCTACCCCTTCCCCTATCGTTTCCCCAACCTCAGTCTGACTCCTCACCTACCCCTACCTCTACCCCTACTCCTAACCCTACCATTACCCCTACTCCTACCCCATCCCAACTCCTACCCCTTCCCCTATCCTTTCCCCAACCTCAGCC